>PVJA010000090.1:217223-242118 GCA_004027025.1 Myocastor coypus | reverse complement strand
TTTTTTTTTTTTTTTTTTTTTTTTTTTTTTTTTTTGTAGCCCAGGCTGGTCTCGAACTCTCACCAATCCTCCTGCCTCATCCTCCCTAGTGCTGGGATTACAGGCGTGCACCACCACGCCCGGCCCCACATTCTTTTTATATCATTTGTATTGACTCCTTCTTTCTCATTGATTCCTATTAATCTCACGTTATTCATTTTTGCATTATCTTGCAGATGTTGAATTATTTTTT
The DNA here is from genome assembly GCA_004027025.1 of Myocastor coypus. NCBI lineage: Eukaryota > Metazoa > Chordata > Mammalia > Rodentia > Myocastoridae > Myocastor > Myocastor coypus. Next base: position 241,886 of record PVJA010000090.1, on the reverse strand, counting down.
CCTGTATCCGAGTTGTTTTTAAGAGATCCTTTCTTACTTTTTCACTGGCTATGACTGTGTCAAGATCTGAGACTCCGTCTTCACTTTTGTTCATATAGTTTTGCCAACTTTTGGTTGAGATTTTATTTTCTTATATATTTCTTTGAAACTGTTTCATGCAATCTATTTCTTTCCTATATTGCTCAGTCAGGGAATGCATCATTTTTCTGTTCTCTAATTTTTTTATCAGTATCTTCTTTAATATTAAGTCTTTCATTATAGTTATTATTTCTCTCTCTAGTTTAGGGATTATTTCTGTTCTGTTCTCCTCTTTACCTTACTGCATTTGTTCCCCTACTTTAGATGCTATTAATTTAGACATGTCTTTTTTTACTTCAGGGGTTATTTCTGTCCTGGTTTCTTCTATATGTTTCTGCAATTGTTTTTCAACTTCAGATTCTATTAATTCATGCATTTCTTTTTTTATTTCAGATGTTATCTCTGACCTAAGTTGCTCTATACGTTTCTGTACTTGTCTGTCTACCTAAGATTCAGAAGATTTAGCTGCATAATTCCCATTTTCTTCCATGGTAGTATCTCCTGTATTTGATTTGGGTGGGCTCAGACCCTGAGATTTCATCTTACTCTTTGTCATTATCATTTTGTATGGCAGTGATCTCTGCACTTTGGTGAAGTTATGCTGTTAGTGCCTATGGGAGTTTTGTCTGGATCCACCAAGCTTATTCCCCTCCAGACGTGCATGGCTGTGTGTCAGAGCTTGGGCTGCTGGCTGCTGTGAGGTCCTGTGGGTCGGGACTGTGGGTGGTGTTGGACCTCTGGAGTTGAGTCCTGCAGTTGCTGGGACCAGCTGGGATGACGGATGGTTTCAGTACTGGAGCTTGGGCAGGAGGAGCCAGGAAATGGCGGCAGGCCTAGGGTCCTTACCTGGCGGACATGCAGGCAAGACCGCACTTCATTTCTTGATCTGCTAACAGGCTATATACATTTGCTTTTTTCTGTGATGAAAAGCTCTAAGGTACTAAAGCATAAGTTGTTGCAAGTTAAGGCTCTTGGTGGTATCGGGCACTCTGTTATTCAAGACAGTGAGAAGTCTGTGAGTTCCTGCTTGTCCATACTGTTCCTAGGAGGCAACATGGTTCAGATGGGGGCAGCGCCACACATGCGGTGGTCCTGTTAGCTGTTGTGAGTTCCCTCCATCGTACACCACAGAAAAGGCTAGGACTCAAAGCTTCCTGATATGCTAGCTTTCTTCTGTGGAGTATCAGAAGCAGAAACAGGAAGAGCTTGCAAATTGTAGACCCACTGAGGACGAACAGTGCTCAACTTCAGTGGTTTTCATAACTGCACAGAAGCAAGATGGCTCAGGCCACTTGATCTAGAGCAAGAGCCTTGCAAAGCTCACAGCTTGTCACTGTGGGCAAATAGAATAAATCCTGACTTAGGAGGGTCACAGCTGTGGCCATTCAGATACTGTGACTATATCATGATTTATTCTATTTAAGTAAACATAGTTATATCCCATTTTAAAAATACTTGGTTTAAAAAAATTAAAATAAAATATATTGCATTAAAATAATTAATTATATAGGAAATGTGGACATTCCCATATTTTCAGGTTACAAGAGTTACCTGAAGACTTAAGGTACTTTCTGTCTTCTGAATTCAAAGAAAGATATTGTAGTGGTTTGCTTATTTTTTAAAGTCAGTGATCATAATGACATCCTAGTATGTCATTACTATTTTCTCTGTTTTACAGATGAGGAAATAGTAAGTTGGCTAAGTTGCTGTGATTTAGGTCTACCAAATATTTATTGTTTGCCAAGCTTTTTTCCTAGGTCTAAGCAAATGTTGGAAGATTTTTTTCTCTGAGCTTTCAAAAGTATTATTTCTACTTTTCAGAGCTCTTAAGATTTAAGTATAGAGAACTTTGCTACCCACCATAGGCTTTAAATTCAGGGGCTATTGAGGGGTTTTTTTGTTTTAGCCTTAACATCATATTGGTTGTTTCTCAGTGTAAATTACTAGTGTTTTTGATCACAGCAAGATTGCCAGAGCTTCATTATAGGAAGAACTAATGAAAGAAAACCATCCAAGGCACTGTCAATATAAATTTGCCTTTGGTTGTTAGCTGTACTTACTTTTTTCAAGGAGAAAAGTTGTGCTGGTTAGTTTCCTGTCACTGGGACAGGATATGCTGTACCTACACTTAGAGGAGGAGAGGTTTATTTTGCCTCCTGGCTTTCAGTCCATGGTTGACTGTCAAGGTAGAAATAGTGTGGTGGAAGGGCCCAGGCAGGGGACTGCTGCTAATCGAGACAGCCAGGAATCAGAGTGGGGAAGAGGGGCCTGGTGGGATGGCTCAGTGGTCTAAAGCGCCTGCTTGGGAAAGCTTGGGCAGCTTCAGGGACCGCAGTTCGATCCCCGGCACCACATGCTGCGCCAACCCTGCCCTCGGGGTGGGCTGAGCCAGCCATAAAAATGAGTTAATAAACAAACAAAGGTTCTGAAACAAGAGTGGGGAAAGAGTACCTGAGTGGAAGGGTTAGGACCAGCCAGGGACCTCAAGGCCATGTGGACCCCAAGGCCATAACCCCATGATCCACTCAGACACACAGGGAAGTGTGCTTCACCAATCACTGTGCCATATTGCAGAGCTAGCCAAGTCCCCCCGCCCTGTCTTTTTTTGTGTAGTACTGGAGATTGAATTCTGGGCCTTGTGCATTCTGGGCAAGCACTCCACCGCTGCGCTACTGCCTCAGGCCACCAACAAAGTGGAAACTACAACTTAATTGCCACAAAAGACTTCATAAGCACATATATGAAAAGCAGAGGACATTTTAAAAATGTTATAGGAATCACATCCACAACTGAAATATCCCACTAAATTAAAATATTCAAGAATACTGGTGGAAAATATGAAATAACTAATGTGCAATAGGTTTGAAAAAAATTATCATAACCATTTTAAGAGAAAGCAAGTTAGATTTTGCATGATAATAATACCTTACTCAGCTAGTTTTGCTCCAGAAGTAAATAGAATAAAAATACAGAATTTTGCTATCCTATTGCAAAACTAATTTTAACATATCTGTGTCATTAAATGTAAATGATTTTTTGCATAGACACAATATAATTTGATCCTTATCTTTTATCCAGTGTCATAGTCTTTGACATTTAATTTAATACTACACTATTTATATATAATGGAATCACTTAATTTACACACAGTTGCATTTACATGTATATCCTCTACCATTGTCCTAATTGCATTCAACTCTTTGCTTCTACTTCTTTTGGGACAGTTGAGTATTTTTAATTATTATGTTTTGTCTTCATGTTTGGCTTACTAGTTATATTGTTTTCTAAGGCTGCCATAGCAGGCTACCAGAGCTTGTCTTAAAATATCAGAAATTTATTCACACATGAGTCCAAAGGCAAAGTGCCTACAATCCAATGCTGGTAGGGTTATGTTCTCTATAAAGGCTCCTGTCAGGAATAGTTCCTTGCCTCTTCCTAGCTTCTGTTCATTGCCAGCAATTGTTGGTACTCTGTTCTTATCTTATAGCTAGTTGCATCACCGCATCTTCTGCCTCTGTCTTCACATAGCCATCTTCCCAATGTGTGTGAACCTGTTATCTCCAAATCTCTTATTCCTTATAAAAGTAGCAGTCTTTGGATTTAAGGGCCACCTGAATCTTGTAGGACTTTATCTAACTTGATTACATCTTCAGTGACCCCATTTTAACTAAGGTCACATCCACATATACCTGCGGTTTAGACTTTGCATTATCTTTTTAGGTGGACACAGTTAAGCCTACAACAGTAGGTTGTTTTCTTTCTTTCTTTTTTTTTTTTTTTTTCATTAGTGGCTACTGTACTGTTTTTATTGTATATCTTTAATCAATTACAATCTCTCTTCTCATAACATTATACCACAGGAAATAACCATACACAGCTGGTTTGCAGAAGGGAAAACAGGCTTGGAGAGATGGATTCAGTGCCTCAACTAATAAAATTGGCTCCTTTCTCCTTTTTCCAGAGCCTGGGCTCATCTTCCATGCAATGAAAAGAGGTTAAATTGCTTCTGTGGCTAATGACCACAGCTTGGGTGGCTGAGCACTTGCTGTCTGCCAGGGTACTTCCTTCTGACTTGGAATAGAGAGGCTCAGTGGAGAAGCAACTCCTGTGGGGAGATTGGTGTCTGAGGCAAAGGATGGTGATGTTTCTGCAGGCCACAGGCAGAACAGCCATATATTCCACTGTACTCTGGCCACTCATTTTTAATCTGTGGTCTGAAGGAATCAGAAACCACAAGTCTCATACTAATTAATATGCAGTATTGGTGTGCTTCCCATCTGGACCTCCTCTGGGGTGTTTCTAACTCCAGTTATTTAAAGTATTTGGTTGGAATGCAAACCACTTAATGATGAGAGAAAAGAAGTAGGAGACACTGGTATTCTATCCTGGAAGTTTATTTCTTAATTACAAGACAGAGAACTTTAATTGCCTCTTATATTTCTGTCTTTATTGGAGGTGCCTGGGATGGCTTATTAGCAATGGCACAGATAAAACTCATTTGGAACCCAAACAAGAAGTAAAGGTGACTATGAAATCTAGAAGGAAAGAAGTTTTTGGAATCATAAGCCACCTCTCCACATGCACACCTGTTCCCTCCCTCTATAAATTAAAAAATGTTTTCTAAGCCCAGGAACTAGTGCATTTTGGTGCCACGTAAATGTTCTTGTATAGGGGCCTCCTTCAAGATTTCCTGGTTGTAGGACTGTGTGGAGAAAGTGCTGAGTTTCCATGCAGAACGCCCAGTCTTTTGGTGATTGGAAGTTCCATCAAAGCCTAAAGGAAGCATCAGAAACAGATAGAGGGAAAGATTTCTCCTGGGAACACAAAGGAAAATTAAAACCCTCACTAGAGCCCCTGGAAACATCAGATGGCCTCCTGCTCAGTGCCTCTGGGCTGCAGGCCAGTGTGCATGAGGCAGCCCACCCATCTTCCCCTGAGGGGCTTGAGTCATTTAGTCTCTGTTGGAGGTATGTATCATTGTATTTTTTAAATGAAAATATATTTGTTTACCCACCATGGACCTTGTTAAATAGCATCTTCTGTTTTAAAACATAACTTATGAGTTAATACATAATTAAATCAATTTTGTGTTAGTGTGTAAAAATCACCCTGAAACATAAAGGCTTAAATCCATAGATGCTTATTATCTCTGTTGCTTTGGGCTGGGACTCTGTACCCAGCCAAAGTGGCTGCGTACCATGGACTCATCAAGGTGCTTGCTGTACTCTGGTTATCTTGGGGCTTCAGGCGAGTGGGCTGAGGGCCTTGTTGCTTGCTGGCTGTCAGTGGGGAGCTCTCTCAGTTCCTTGCTATGGGGCAGCTCAGAGCAAAGCAGCAGGCTTCCAGCAGAGGGGGCAGGCAACAGAGGGCAAGATAGGGTCCACCATCCCTTATGACCTGACCACAGAAGTAGAGACCCTGTGACTTTTGCTATATAAGTTCCCATTTCTGAAGCGTCTCTGATCAGAATCATTTGAGATTCCAGAGGTTTGCAGATTTTATACTGGTTGGTATCCCTCATCCAAAAATTTAAAATATCTGAGTATCTGAAACCTCACTGATGTCATGTTGGTCCTCAGGTTATGGGGCACTTCAGATTTAGAATTCTGAATAAGGGAGGTTTGACCTGAATTCTGTACTTTTGAAGTGAGTCTTGGGTCTAGTCCATAGGTAACTCAATAGGATGCCAGAGGAAAGCATGAGTACCAGGTGCAGGGTCCCAAGTAGGGCGTACACTGAAGGCTGCCTTCTGAAGTGGAAGAGTAAGCTTCCCACTGTAAGCAAATTTGTGGGGTTTTTTAAGAAAAAAAATTAAAAATCTTATGTATTCATCTACTTGGTACAAGGTGATCCTCCTATCTCAACCTCCCCAGTGCTGGGATTACAGGTGTGTGCCACCACGCCCAGTTTACTAAGTTTGTTTTTATGAAAAACCTGATTTATGCATGAGATAAATGAAGGAGTATTATTTCTCCTCCTTTCTTTTATTATATTATAATTCACATATATCATATGTATAGATCTTAAGTATATAGTTTGAGTTCTAAAACTGTAGGTTTTTTTATTTTATAAAAGCTTGGACTGTAGGATTTTTTGGTATCTGATACTGTAGATCTATATACAGTGTATATGTTTAAGTATAGGATAAACAATAGATGTGTTAGTTATCTATCACACATAAAGCATGACTACAAATCTGACGACATACCAGCATCTGTTCTCTCACATTCTGAGAGTTAGGAACCTGTGCCAGGCACCTCTGACACAGAGCCCCTCCCTGGCCCACACCAGGATTCTGCGCATGGCTGGCTTGATGGGATGGATCTGTTTCTAAGCTTGCTCAGGAGCAGGTTCACCTGCTACTAGCCTGAGAGCTGCTTTCCTTCCTGGATGTTGGCAAGAGGTGGCCCTCAGCTCCTCACCTTCTTGGCATCTTGTTTACTTTCCAAATAATTGAAACTGAGAAGGTGTGGAGAGGAAGTGCCGGTGGGGTTGCAGCCGCAGCCTGTCATACAGGGGACAGCTCCACACTTACTGTATCTGACCAGTTAGAAGCAAGCAAGTCGCTGGGTCCAGCCCACAGGCAGAATAAAGCACACCACTGCTTGATTACTGCAAGTGCAGCCCATGAGGAGCCAGGTGAGGAGCTGCCCACTGCGGTGTCTAATAAACTGTACCTGGAACTGTGTTAAAAGCCTGCTGGTTCTGTGATCCCAGGTGTGTCTTTGTAGTTAAATATATAAATATTGATAGCTATAAGAAAAATGTAATTCCATAAACCTAATTCCATGTACTGACTTTTTAAAATCCTGTATCTTCTATCTTCCAATTGGAGGAAATAATGAGTTAATAAGTAAAAGTTACAGAGCTATAAAGGTAGTTTGGTTGAGTCTTGTGTCACCTGCTGACACCCTTCCTGATGTTTTTCTTGGGCTCTCTTATTATCATTTTGAAATATCCATAAAAGTCTTTCGTGCTCTTCCTGTTATGATTTATACCTGGATATTCCCTTCAAAGCCTCGGGTGATTATAAGTGGGGCTTTTGTATTATGGAAGCAGTGCAGCTGGCTTGCTCTGGAGCTGTCTGGTGCAACAACGTAGAAGACTGGGGATGTGGCTCCTCCCCTCACTCTGCTTCTTGTCTGCTCTGCTGTGAGCAGCATCCTCTGCCTCCTGCCATTCTTCCCTGCCTTGGAGCAAGTCAACTATGGATTGCAATGTGAGCCAAAAAACCTTTCTTGCCTTTGCCTTATGCTGTGGTTGTCAGGTGTTTCGTCCCAGCAGTGAGGAAAGTCACTAAGACACCTCCCTCCAAGAGATGGAGGCTATGTCTCATCCCTTTCAGTGATAAGACAGGACCAGGCAACTTGCTTATAGTGAGTGAACTATGCAACATATCTACCTTCATAGACTACCCCTAGAAGGCAACTGTAGCTTCCCCCTCGTTCTCTTTCTTGGGTCATTCATTCTGGGCTGTTGACCAGGCTGGGAGGACACTCATGTGACCCTTGAGAAAAGTGCTGCAGGGAACAGAGTTGCCCACCAAAGTTCATATGAGAGAAACTTCCAGTGCTTCATTATCAGGTGCTATAGCAGATAGGACCTGTGGGAAGACACAGGAAGTATAAGACAAGATTATGCTCCTCAGAGAGCCAGAGAATTATCTGACAAGTGCAGAAAACTTGTACATGTTTACTGTTCAACAGGTGAAGTGTGTGTGTGTGTGCATGCTGACCTGGAAAGTTCTCCTCAAGGCTCCTAGCAAAGCCTTAGACTGTAGGCTGGAACGTGGACACAATGGTAAAAAAACTGAAGCATTCCAACTCTGGAGGATAACTTAGTCAGTGAGAAACACAGGCCTGTCAGAAGAAGGCTATGCTCTGTACAGCAGGACAGAGAGAACAAAGCAGGCACCTCTGTTCAGAGATGAGTGTCAGCAGTGCCTGTAGGTCAGGAGGCAGATGTCTCAGAAAGCCTGCTTGAGCTTGTTCAGGTTTTAGAGCCATGAAGCTGTAAGCCATGGGGCAGAGAACTTACAGAAGACGTCCATGAGCCTGAAGATTGTCAGAGCTCCTGTTGGCAATCATGCATGTATTTCTAGTTCCTGTTGGGGCCTTTGAGCTAAAAGTCACACTTCTATGGCTTTTCTTATGCCTCAGTTCATTCCTCGTGCCTTCTCTCCAATATGACTATGTTCTTCACTGCCTTTTAAAATACTGCCTATTGCTCAGGACATAACTCAGTGGCACATTGCCTGCCTGGCAAGCACAAGGTCCTGAGTTTGAGTCCTTGTACAAAAAAAAAAAAAAAATGCTGAGGAGGTAGCTCAATAGAGTAAGCACTTTCCTGGCAAGCAGCACAGGATCCTGAGTTCAATCCCTGGTACCGAAATAAATAAATAAATAAATAAATAAATAAATAAATAAATAAAATAACACTATGCTACATATTCTCCAAAGATAGGCTGACCTTTTATTATTTTAACCTAGTCAATAAATACATGAATGTGAAGGTGATTTAGCTGTGACACCTTTGGCCCTGCTAGAAGTCCTTCTTCCCCAGGTCATGTGGCCTGTCAGAGAAGAGCCCTCCCTGCCACAGGAGCAGCCAGCATACTGGGATCATCTTCTGCCCTGTAGGCAGACTGTTAGTTGTTGGACACAGAGACTGTTTCTTATAGAGCAGCCTGTACGGCATGTTGAACATCATGAGTGCTAAGCAGGGATACTTCTTTCTGGATTAGTAGATGGAAGGCTGTCATGTAGAATGTGTCACCTTTTTGCATAACCAGCCTTCTTAGAGCAGCAAGCATGTGGCTTGTCTTGTAGGAGTAACCAACTGCAGGCCCCCTATCACCAGGAATTGCTTTTCCTTCAACCATGGAAGAGTGATGTGTGTTTCACACACCTCCACTTTACTGGGGCACCTTGCAACAGAGAAGCAGGATGGTTGCTTCCTTGCCAGTGCCCAAATGCCTTATAAAGTGTTGCTCCTGGAAAGTATATCTTATAGTAATCTTAGTGTCTAAATCCATCTAAAAAATTTCTAGGCAACATAGTAATGTGTGACCTTGTCCTTTAAAGAACCACTTATACTACTGGAAAACTACTCCACTCAGATTCTCATTTAAGTGACAGGGACAAGAAGTCTTTTGGATTTCTAAAAATTATTACTGGCCCTTCTGCTGTGAACTATCACTGTTGACAAATGATTCGTTTGTCCTTCAGGAAAGAGATTCCAGGCCAGATGCGAGGTATGATTACAAATGTTCCAAATCCAAGAAGTCGTCAAGGATTCCATTTGTCACAGCTTGGCAGCAAGTGCTGTGATTGCTGTGTTATTCCTACCATTAAATGCAGGGCCTTCTGGTTTATTTTGTCAGTGAATTTTGTCGGCCACTTTTTCTTAAGAAAAATGCTCCATGATGTGAAGGAAGGCATCCATCCAGGGGCAGGCTTGGAATGGGCGGGACATCCTAGGTGTCCCTCCCTAGGCCTGGGCTTCTCTGCAGCTGGGCTGCCAACTCGCTGAGCTGCCAACTCACTTGAATACCTTGAGGCACTGTTTTTCAGTCCACAGCTGGAAACGTTCCCCTCAGAACACATTTGGGTCTTTTACTGCAAGGTGCTTTAAAAAGTCAGTGTTTTGTGTTATTACCAGAAAACATATTAAAATGTGCACTTGCACCTGAAGCCATATAGAAAGGAGAATAATTGTGCTCTGTCTCTTTTGCTTTGCTTTTTCTTTTTGGCCAAGATAATGGTCTTCATAGGTGATAAATAGGGAGAGGGAAAGGGAGAAGGAGAAGGTGTATTACCCAATTCCATTTTAGTTCAGAAGACATTAAAGGTATTATTGAAGGAATTGACTCCTGGAGCTAAAGAAATTGAAATATTGAACCAAAGAAGAGAGCATTGGAAGACTGCAGGGCTGTCTCTTAGACATTGAGAAGCTGCCTGATGCAGAAGAGAGGTTTCCTGGGAAGAATCCCACAGGACTAGGGAAAATGACAAGGAGACCAATTGGGATCAGTGTAGGAACAAATTTTCCAGCCCTCTGGATGGCTGACAATTGAGCTTGGTGGCTCTCTACAGTTGTGAGCCTCAGGACTTCACAAAGCTTGTAGAGCTGCAATGACTACCTTTGGCCTGTCCTGCTATAGGGCTTTCTTCTGTTGGTAAGAGGGGATTGGCAGCGCCTGAAACTCCACTAACTGAGTGACTTGTGTGATTGTTTTTTCACCTAAGAAATAGAGTATTATTTACAGTGTCCCAGAATTTTTTTAAGGGATTTGAGGAAGGGCGTAATGAATTATTCAGAGACTTTTCTCTATGCTGCAAGTTGCACAAAGACAGACAACTTGATACAAATTATGATTCTAAAATTGTTAGTAATATATTTTATTCATGCACTCTACTTACAATAGAAGATTTCCTGCTGACATTTCGTAGACATATCACTCATGATCCCACAATCACTCTGAACGGGTGTGAAATCTGACAAACAAAAAAGTACACTGTCTAATGAATTATGCACGCCTTTAAAATTTTTCTGCAGAAAGATTACTCATTAGGATTTCCAAATAATATATTCAGTAAAATCATTGGTGCAGGTGTTCTCTCATCTAATGGATACTAAGGCATGGTTTGTTTTATATGAGAGAGAGGTACTTTTCTGAACAATTTTAGCAAGAGAAGCACCTTTTAGGGTGCTTTGTAGTAGAGCAGGCACAATGGCTCTTCTTGCCTATTCTTTTGGAACCTGGAAATTTTTTTCTAATGATTTTTTTTCCTTATCCTTCCTAACAGGTGATGAGCTCTCTTTTGGTAGGTTTTCTGCAGGCCCATGCAAAAAAGTTAGCCAGAAAATGGTGTTTTGAGCTTACATAGAGAATAGGTGGGCCGAGGTGAAGGTGAGCATCCCAGTACCCTGCCTGGGGCCTGCATGTTGCACATGCCTGCCAGCACATGCACTCACTTGTCAATTTGGAGAGCTCATGTGAAACTACTGCCTTGGAATGAAGCCCACTGTTCCCATATGCTGAAATATTTAAGGTTATGGCCCTAGCCAGTATGGCCACAGCTGTACAGTTAGGAGTTCTCATGAAACATGGCAGGCCCCATATTGCTGGATTTGAGGCTCAGCCTACATGGTTTATTTGGTTTATGATTCTTTCATGCATCAGTTCTTTCTTTACTGGCAGCTACATGCCTTGTGCATGTAGGCACCAATGCATACATTGATGTTTTCCATTCTGGAGCTTTGGGTCTCACTGAAGATACTGGCACTGAACAGACCAATTCATCTAAAGTCACTGTATGTGTCACATAGGCAAAAGCAAACAAGGCATCCTGAGAGGCAAGGAGAGCTTTCTTCTTTTAGATCATGATGAGTGGCTTTGCTAGGGTGATATCTTTACATTTGGATTCATTGGATGTGTAACAGTATCTAAGCAGGAGCAGAGGAGCACTGTTCCAAGGAGAAGAGAACTTGGCAGAAGTTTAGAGCATCATGGGAAAAGAAAGCCCGATTGCATGCCAATGTGGATGCACTAGGCAGACAGGAGCAGTGCTGAGGACTTGATGAGCTGGCAGATTTGGCTCTCACTGAGCTGCAAGAGCAGGCCTGCCCAGAGCAGGGAGGTAGGACAGAACTGCAGACAGGTGTGAGAGTAATTGGAAGAGCAGGGCTGATGCAGTCATTTGAGTCAAGAGCCTCATGGCCCCCAATTGGGGCAGATGCAGGAGAAGAAGATGTGAGAGAAGGTTCAGCCCCAGGCCCAATGGAGGATATTTGCCCTTTCTTTTAATTGCTCAGAACATGATCCTCTCAGGTCACAGCTGAGGCCAGTATTCTGGGGGGAAAACAGATGGGCCGAGTTGGGGCGAAGTGGAGTGTAGCTGGTGAGGTTGCAAGCATTAAGGAGAGCTTTCAGCTAGGGGCTCTCCCTTAGCTTCATCACACACTGGAGCAAGCATGGTGTTCACCCTGCGGCTCAGTGGGAGCCACACAATGATGCACTTGTCTGAGTGCATTTCAACACTTGCAGTTGATCATGAGCATGATGTCCTTGACTCGGACAGTGTCGGAGCAGGGCTGAGCCTTAGAAACCCTGCAGGACTCTTGGCTTGGAGCATGGGAAACTGAGGCTCAGAGAATCATGAGTTATTCTCAGTCCCTGAGCACTGAGGCTGAAGAGAAGCCATCCTCTCTCTAGAAGGTGAACTTCTCTTTTATTGAGAATTTTGAGTGATACTTTTGTAAGTCTTCATTAAATCCTTCTAGGCTCTAATTTTTACAAATCCTTTCAGAATTAATTTGTTTAAGGATTAAGCCTGTCAAAACCCCAGTACTGTTTCAAGTAAACAGCTTATGAGTGGAATCTTAATGTTACCAAGACACTTTGCCTCACATATACACTATGGTAATTGGGCTCTAGTCTCTCATGTGAAAAGCCGAACAGTTTCAGATCTAATGAGTCCAGGCCGCTGGGGCAGATAGATTTTGGAATTCACTATTTATAGCATCTTCAAGTGACACTTTTGCCTTTTCTTTTAATAAGCGTACAGCCGTACTGCAGTCCACAGGACGGTGGTGCATAGAAATGAGGGAGGCAGGGCGGCACAGACCGATGCTTCCTCACAGCTCAGGTCAGAGTGGAGTGGAGGCTTCATCCCAGGTGGTGGCTCCTCACAACGGAGCCCTCACTGTCGTGGAAAAGAGGCAAGTTGGTCTTCAGGAACCAGACCTAGGCGTTGTGAGCATTTGCTGTCAAGGGCTTCCCTCCAAAGACTCATGGAGGACGCTGGCATTGCTTCTGTCAGGGAGAGGGGTGTGGTCCAATCAGAACTGTAAAAACATGGTTGGGAAGGAGTTAGTGCACCAGAGGAAACCAGGAAAATGAGCAAACATGAATATAATTAAAAGTGTAAAATACTTACTAAAATCAAGCTAGTTCTGTAAAAAAAAAAAAAAAAATTAGAGAACTCATAAGAGCATTGCTGATTAGACTCAGAAAAATATAAAAGTTTGTCTGCGCTTCAAACCTGTCACCAGAGCACTGTGTAGAGGGAATTTCTGATTAGTGCCAAGGGGCTTTTCCAAGCTTGATGGTATGTGTAGTGGGAAGAACCCTTAGCAAAGACTTTGTGCCCGAGGGACTTGGGCAGGTCACCTAGGCTCCCAGATATTCCATGTTTCCCCCATAAACTGGAATAACATCTGCTATTGAGAAGAGGAAAGCAGTCAATGTATGAAAAAGCAATTTGCAAACTCCAATACCATCTACATACCATCTCCCCCTATGTTAGAAACCCAGGCTGTACAGTAGAATCGCCTGCAGAATTTATTACCTACTAGCCCACCTCTGGTGTGTTTTCTTTACATGCTCTGAGTTGTCACTAGCATTGAAAGTTTTCCATGACATTTAATGTCATTTTGCAGAGCAATCCTGGCTTCAGCCTCAGGCCTCGCAGGTAGGAGGTACTCACTGGAGTTGGGGATCTAGGCTAGCCTGTGCCTTCAAGACTTCCGCTCGTGGTCCAGAATACATCAGCGGCCTTCCAAGCCAGTGCTCCCTCATTCCTGCTCTCTTCCTATTTGTTCCAGGGTTTCCCCCGGAAGTTTCCTATTAAAATACCAATGCCAATGCAGCCTGCTGGGGTTTGAAGTGCCAGAGAACTGCCTGCCTTAGGAGCTAGGCCTGCAGGGTGCCGGAGTGACTGTTTTCCTCAAAACATATCATTTTAAATGATTCTGAAGTCTGTTAAGTTAAACTAATGAGATTAATCTGATAAAGTGATATGATAGATGCACAGAAATGATCCCTTTCACAAGCATTTTGATTTAGTTGAGATTAATGAAAGATCTTGTGTTTACCAATGAAACTGACTTTAAATTTTTGAATACAGAATTCATTAGCTTGTTTTCATGCAGAACTCCAATTTCTTTGTCATTCACTGTGTTAAACTGACATAGAGGACAGCTTGGTACTACTTTGAGTGTAAAGATGGCAAGTGGATAGGCTGAGGGAGGCCACCTTGCACCCTGGGAGTTGGACTATCGCTACACTTTCATGATGCCACTGAGAAGGACTCTTGCTCTGAAGTAGAAGACTGAGTTGTCGTTTTATGTTCCTATTCAATTTGTGTCAGCTACTTCTGGGAGAATGCCTGTCCTAAACATAAAGTGTATGGACTGGGGATATAACTCTAAGAAGGAGTACTTTCCTAGCATGCCTGAGGCCTCCAGGTCTCTCCTCAAGACTGAAAAATCAAACAACCAATCAATCAATCACATTCTCCAGCCATTCTAATGTATAGATATAGACCCCAAGAGCACAGTCTCAAGTGTATGTGCACACCCATGTCTCAGCAGCATTATTCACAATAGATAAAAGATGGGAACAACCCAAGTGTCCATAGGCAGCTGACTGGATAAGCAAAGTATGGTTTATGCATGCAGTAGAATTGTTTTTAGCCTTACAAATTGTGAAATAGGTTCCAACATGCTTCCACTTTGCAGACATTTTGCTCTGTGAAAAAGTCAATTATAAAAGAACAAATATTGTACAATCCTACTTAGAGTATCAAAACCATATAAGGCAAAGCAGTGGTTGCCAGAGCCTGGAAGGAAGGGAAATGAAGAATTAGAATTTTGTGGGTGCAGACTCATTTAAGGTTGGGAAGGTGGAAAGTTCTGGAGATGGTTGATAATGATCGATGTGGATTGTACCCACTGTATAGAACTGTAAACTTGAAAGTGATTAAATTGTCTATTTTATGTTATACATGTTTTAACTCAATGAAAAATTTAGATAAAACAAAAACGAAGAGTATCTATAGGACTTCCACCCTGCAAATGTTGCTGAACATGGGGCCAGCGGGATGGCTCAGTGGTCTAAACCACCTGCTTAGGAAAGCTTAGACAGCCATAGCGACTGCAGTTCGATCCTCAACACCACATGCTGCACCACTCCCGCCCCCAGGGCAGGCTGAGCTGGCCATAATTCAGAAAAAAAAAAAAATGTTGCTGGACACATTGGTACTTTTGCCAGCCTGACAACCAGTGTCATTCTGGAGCTATAGATGGAAATAGCTGAGATATGTCTTGGAGGAGGCCTGGAAGAGACCCAAGGGAGGAAGGAACTCCAGTGTGACAAGGACAAACAGAAGGAGAGTCACTTGAGTGCTCCCTTTTACCCTTTGCCAAGTGATCCCCGGCATGTTTCTTAGTTCCATAAGTCTTCTGTGTGATCCATCCTACTGACCACTATTCTTAGATACCTCAGTGTATGTGAAACTAATCATTGTAGTAGCAGATGTTTTAAAACACTGTATGTTATATCCTGTGAGAAACACTTTAAGTGAAATAACCTTTAGAGATTCTTTTCTCCTCATAGTAAGATGGCTAAATTGAGGATAGAGATGAAGTTATGTAAGGCACACAGCTGGCCACTAGCACCAGAGCCATGATTTGACTGTACAGCGCACCTCTTGCCCACCTGGCATCACTGTGACTGGTGTGTGTCTATCTTGTACATGTACTCTCCCTGGGAAGAGTGGGCATCCATGAATTGGTTGGTAAATATTTATACAGAACTGTTTGGTGTATTTTTAGTTCACAACAGAATTATGGCCTTTCTCCGTGATTTCTAGTTAAAAGTATGCATAATTACAGTAGTTATTTCATTCTGTAAGACTTTTTTTTTTAAAGCTCACATTGTACAGCTGTCATTTTTATAGGAAAATGCAGAGTTCCCATTATGGCCATCCCACCTCTCCACACACACTGAGTATCCCTTATTACTAACATCTCACATTCATTTATGTGTGCCAGTTTGATGCAGCTAATAGAATATTAACAGAAGGCTATGGTGCACACTAGAATTCACTCTTGGTAGTATATGTTGGGTGGGCTTTTATGTGTGTTGGTATAGAAGAGCCACTTGTGTCATACAGAATGATTCTGTTCTAAAAATTCATTTCATGTTTGTATCTCTTCTTGTCCCTAGCTTCTGGCAACCATTAATCTTTTTGTTGTCTCCATAGTTTTGTCTTTTCCAGAACGTCATGGTAGAATCAGATAGTTTGTGCTTTTTCCCAAATTACCGTCCTTTCCCTGGCTGTATGCATTTTGGTAGGTCCGTGAATTTTAGTGGCTCAATAGCCATTTCTCTTTGTTCTAGGTAGAACTGCACTGTCTGGCTGTGCCACTATTTTGCTTACCCATTCATCTGTTAAAGGTGCCTTGGTTGCTTCCAAGTACTATTAGCTTTACAGCTTCAGTTTTCTATACATTTTGCTGTTGATATCATGAGATGTAAGAACCAAGCAA
The DNA here is from genome assembly GCA_004027025.1 of Myocastor coypus. NCBI lineage: Eukaryota > Metazoa > Chordata > Mammalia > Rodentia > Myocastoridae > Myocastor > Myocastor coypus. The sequence goes on along the minus strand of PVJA010000090.1, from coordinate 225,473 downwards.
ATATACTGGGTTTCTTTGGAGGGCTTGGGGATTCAGATTGATTTAGAGTCTGAATAATCTTCTGTAGGGCTCTGCTACCTGTTTCTGTAGCCACAACCCCATGAGACTGTGCAGTTGCTATGTGGCTAGTCCAGATGGAAGTGTATACATTCTCTGTGAAAAATATACACTGGATTTCAAAGACCTTATGTAGACAAGAGTGTGAGATGTTCACTGTCTTCTGATAGATTACAGTAAGGAAAATCTAGTATTCAGTTTAGTGGTGTTGGTTTCTTTTTACCTCTTCAGTGAGGCTGCTAGAAAATGTGGCACGTACTTCTCACCCAGCCTGGATGCAGTTTGGGGGAATCCTGTCTCCAGCTAGCTGTCCAGTGCTGTGCTGCACCTCTGCGTTTCTCCTCTTGCCACACTGGGGCATTGTGCATCAGTTACTCTAGAGTTCAGTTGCACTGTATCTTCTCCATTTACATTTCTTGACATTTTCCATTTTCCACCAGCAATCCTGAGGGAGCTGTGCTTTCCGAGGCGCCTACCTAGCTTCTTTCTGAGTTTTAACACATGCTCCAGTTGAAAAGCCTTACAGCTTATGAGACTTCCTCTAAAAAATGAAATTGCTCGAGCAGGAAGTTGAAACTACAAATCAGTAGTTGTTTGATAGTTTTCAGCCTCATTTTGACACCAGGTGATCCCTACTTCTTCCAAGGGTTTCCCAATACCTACCCATGCTGAAGGCTGGAAAGAGACCATGGTAAGAGATGTAGAATCAGGGACAAGATACTGGCACCAGAGCAAGAGCCTTAGAAGGGTCAAATCTGCTCAGGTGTCTGTATCTGACCCTGAAGATGCTATTGACTTAAGGCTTGGGCAGGTCCTTGTTGCTGCAGGGTGGAGGAGGAATCAGTGGATGGGGCACTATTCAGGGCCCCTGGACAGCTGGCTCTGGGCCCCGACCTCTGTTCTTGGGCCTAGATGTACACCCTTACATGCAACTCCTGGGTGGTGCTGTTTCAGACCTGTGGCTAATTCCAGGGTTCCTTGTATCAGAGACTGATGCAGTCCCCATGAAGAGGCACGTGAGACCTTGGCTTTCTCAGGGTTCCCTCACTTTATTCTCCGATGAGGTTTAGTTAATGCAGAACTGGGAAGTCAGTAGATACCATTTGTTTTGGAAATATTTTATATGTTTAGGGAGAAGTAAAAGGAATATATTTTAGAGGAGCATACATTAACAATACAGTAAAACAGATCACCTATTGGAAGAAAGGCCTATGAAGACAAGAAAATAGAGTTTTTAGAAACAGCTTTTTCTACTTTTGGATAATAAAATACTGTACCCCCTGAATCTTATATTTTATGGGCCTTTAATCAATGTATAAAAAAATTTTAAAGAAAAATTAACATATAAATATAGTTGCAGCCCACCAACACAAAATGTCATTTATTAGACTAGAACTGTTTCATTAACAGTGTGTTTTAAATGAGCTTCATATTTAAACCTACAAAGGAACCTACACATAGGTTTGTTAGTGTGCACATTTTGGATATCAGGTTGTTTCCCCAGTCTCCCTCCAGAGGTCCATGATGTTCAGGAGCTGGATGCTGCCTCGCAGAAAGTCTGAGGAGCCCCAGGTCTCCACCAGTGTGAGCCTCCCAGCAGCCTCTCAGGCCTTTGAAACAGGGTGTTTGAAAATAATGCTAGGTAAAAGGATGCAGCATGATTTGGATAGAAAAAGAAGCTTTCCACATGGATAACTAGAGCTTCTGGGAATATTAGAAAATATAATTACTTCAGTAGGTAACGTTTAGATGTTTTCCATTGCAATTGAATATGTGTCATGTATTTTGTAAAATGTGAGAACATCTTCATTATGATAGGTAAACATCAAGGAAAAGGAGGAGGCTGTGTATGTGATACTACTGAGCTTGGTATGAACTCCCTGGAATATAAAGCAAAACACTGCTACAAGTATTAACATGTGATACTGGGCAGATAGGGACGAGTGCTGAGCTGACTGGAGAAGATGCCCACCCTGCACTGGATGTTGGTCAGTGTCTCCAGACAACTTCAGAGCTCTCTAAGGCTATGTAGCAGGAGACAGCTTTTGGCTTCTGTGTAGTGACCAAGAGTGACCCCTACTGGAGGGTTGTTATTGAACTGTGACTAGGATTTGGGTCCCTAAGCAGACCTAAGCTTAGGCCTCCCAGGAGGCCACATGTAGGTGTATGTCTCGAAGGCTATGCCTTGCACCAGTGCTGTTGCAATTACTAGTGGGGATATAATGAACTTGGCAATTTTTTATTTTCTGGTCTCTATTCCCACCATTTCTACATTGTCCCATGCAAGACTTACCTGTTTTCTCTTTTCCCTGTCCTCTATTACATTGTTTCATAATAAGTGGACCCCCATTGACACTACTGAAAAGGCTGGAATTTCTGGTCTAGGCCTGAATTAGACAGTTGAGAAATATGATACCAAGGTCCTCCATGTCAATATGATATCCATTCAAGAAATACTTGTAAAATATTTATCCTATAAATGTAAATGAGATGGGAAGAAAGAAATCCTGCAGTCTGGGTTCACACTCACTATGTGTATAATCAAAGTTTGGGAGATCTATTGGGGCCAGGGATAACATATAACATGTGTTTCTTAGAAAAAATTTAAATGAAATAAGCAATAAACACAGGAAAAATATTTTGAACTACATTACAGCTAGATGAAACATAAAGGAAAAATGAACACATTAGACTATATTAAGAAGTAGACAAGAGAATCAGCATTTCTAGAGGTTAGTGTTTGCCCAGAAAGATTCTTAGGAATCTGTCCCAACTTCCTTTGTGTTTAGGTGGAAAGGCACCTGTGCTTTAAGAAGCTGAGAGTCTGTGTTTAATATCTCCCTTAGAAGTATTTACTACTCATCAGGATAGCACAGACCAAGAAAGCTTCCCTGCAGAAATCTGATTATCTATAACCCACTTGGCCAACCCATGTTCCTCTGGACAGCTCTTTGAAATAGCTGATGTGGAGTTAATGAAGTTGAGATGTTTTTAAAATGAAATTTTAAAAACAGGCTTTAAAAAGCACATGAACTGTGCCTTGTAGTACAAAATGACATTATGATCATTTCATTTTGAGATGATTTAGCAATCATTTCCTCGTGTTGTATTGTCTATGCCTACCAGTCAAGCAGTATTTTTGTGCCTCTTGATGAAGTAGTGAAATTGAGAAGACTTTTGGCTGTAGACTTAGGTAGATATATTCCTGTTGGAGATATGCAAGTGAGGGGAACAGAAGTCCTAAAATCTTGGATATTTTTCCTAGGTCAGCATTTTCACGCGGTTATGCTTTTACTGACAGAGCTGAGGTGTACAGGGTGGTCTGTTCAGGAAATTAGGTGGGGCCAAAAGGCTAGGCATATAAAAAAAATCTCAACCCAAGTACCACTCTATAGAAAAAGCAATTACAATAGTTTATAACTTAAAGTTCAGTTATACTCAAGGCCAGCCTCAACTGCATAGCGAGACCCTGTCTCAAAAAGACAAAAAAAAAAAAAGCTCAATTATAAAACAATTTTGTTATTCTCCCTCTGAGGGAGAATATATTAATGAATGTAAGCTGCAAAATAATTTCTTTAAAGTTTCTGTTTAGGGACTGGTGGTATAGCTTAGTGGCATAAGCATCTGTCTGGCAAGAGCAGAGTCCCAAATTTGATCCCTGGTAACCCCCAAAAAAGTTTCTGTTAATTAAAGCATTAAGAAAATAGAAGAGTCTCATTAAGCTTAATGAGAGTCACCTAGAGAGAAAACATTCTCTCAGGCTTTCACAGAGAGCAAATTGGTCAAGCAATGACCATGACTCATACAGAAGGCTGACACTGACAAAAATTCTGCAAAATGATGTACATGGTTTCAAAGTAAATCCTGAGATTTGACTGGCCTTGTGAGACACAAAAGTTACATGCTTCTTTTTATATAGGTCTTGCATTAAGTTGGGCTTAACAATACAGCAGAAAAGTTTAATCATGAGGTATAAAAAGAAAATGCACCCAGATTAGTATGCTGAGGTGTAAAAGGCTCAAGTCAACGGCTTCTGACATTGCAGTTCTTCAGATAATCTACTACTATTATAGACTAATGGGCTATGCATACAACTACTTTCTCTTAGCTGAATGAGAAGAAATATTTGTACCAATAGTGTTTTAAAAAGTTATCATGTCTGCATTTGCATGCTGAACAGCTAGTATGAAAACAATAGTATTCATTGTATTAGTTATTGGGGCTGTCCTACAAACGTGCTTTGAAACTGTCTCATTGTTATTTCCTATTAAAAGTAATAAAATTACAAAAAAATGAATTAAAAAATAAAATGAAACCAAATCCCATGTTACATTGTGTAGAAAAGAAATATTTAATGAAAGAAGAAATTCATAGGCTAAAAGTCAAAGAAGGAAAATCAGCATTCCATTCAATAAGAACCTCAAAAAAACGAAGTATTTTGAAACAATGGCTTTCAAGCCGAAGCTAATCAAATAAGGTATTCAGATGTTATATGTTACATATGTAATTAGAAATGAAAAATCAAAATCATATAGAATGTTGTTGAAGTCCAGAAAGTTAGCAACAAGTGTTTCACAAATATATATATCAAAAATTGGGGAACTTACAACATTTGAAAATATTCCTGCATACATGTGGCTTGTCAAAATGTCTTGAATAATACCATAATAGCAAATGAAAATGAACCAATAAAAATTCCAACAAAAAAAAAAAAAGAAAATAGAAGGTAGGCTGGAATGAGAGAAGATAATTTGATATACCTATTAACTATTCTAAGTCTAGAATGAATACTGTCTACAGATTAGTAAGACAGTCCAGTAGGAAATGAGCATAAGGGAGGATATGGAAATGTACATGCATGTATGTTAATATTCAATCTTAGATGTCTAGGTAATGTATAATAAAACTGGAATAAGATATTGCCACTGGTCCTGAGCAAGAATAACCAAGAAAGACCACAATACAAACTGCTGACAAGGATGTGATGGTGGAATGTAAACTGGTACAACTATTTGGAAAACTCAGTGTGGACTAAAGCTAAATGTACAGTCCTATGACATTCCCGGCCCCAGGAACATGCCCAGAAGTGAAGTGTGTATGTGTGCCTATGTGGGCACCAACAGCCATGCACAAATTGTTCGTAGCACTGTTACTCACAGTTTCCTTCACCTGGGAACAACCCAAATGTTCCTAAACGATAGAGTGGATTTTTGTATAGTGCTATCATAAAAACTGTGCAGCACTAAATGAAGAACGTGTTATATGAAACAAAAATGTGGCTTTTTTCAGATACAATCCTGAGCCAAAAAAAAACCCCAGCTGAAGGTCATATGTTTTACATTATTTCATATGTAGAAAGATTGCCAAGGGGTGTAACTCATCTATGGTATTGGGCATCAGCATATTGACACTTGGTCAGCAAGCACAGAAACTAGAAAAGGGGAATGGGGTTAGGAGGTCCTGGCTCCATTCTATTGACCAGGTTGTTGATGCACAGTGGATTTTGTGTTTCAGCAATGCAATAGGTGGCATGTTATGATTTGTGCATGTGAAAAAAATGTATGTTATTCCTAATGAAAAGAAATACCTGGAAGCACCCAGGCTACTGTGCAGTTTTTTGGTAGCATCTGTGTGGTGCATGTGGAGCGTTGGTGAGAAGAGGAAAGATGCCAGTAAGAAGAAAGTGAGATCGAGACTTGCTAAGTCATTTAGTTGTGGTGTGAAACACTCACTTCAGCTGTTTTTTGCAGTCTTCCCTGCCATTTCTTACCAGTTTTGGCAGTTTTCCTATTAAAGTTATATGTAACATCTTGATAACACTATACTCTTGGAGCCGAGTATTTAAATAGCAGCAAACGTCTCAACTTGAATTGTAGGAATTAAATTTTCATTAGCAGATTGTCAGCATAATCCAGTGGGATGTGCTGTGGGCCAGAAGCCAAAGGCCCAGGGTCCTAGTTTCAGCTTTTCATCCTGCCTGGAGTAAGTCACTTGGCCATTCTCTATCACACATCCTCTTCCAAGATAATATTAAAGCTACTATGAAAATCATACCACCCATCTCTAAGAATGCTGTGGATTAAACCCAGTGCCATTTGGAAACTGTTACTTACAGAATATCCTCATATGAGCAACATGTCCAGCAAGGTTCTAATTAATTTTAAATGCCCACCTATTATTACTTTTTATACTAAAGTCAAACCCAGGGTAACAAGCATGATACATAGGTTCTCTTCTGTGGGATCATACCCCTAACCTTTGCTGCTCCGATTTCTTATTAATTATCTAGATATGAAAATATGAAACAAAAGCACAGTGAAAAAATAAACACAGTAGAGGGATTTGGATGTACAAAATTTTCTTGTTCAGAGTCCTTATCATTTGGGGGCAATACATGTACTTACTTGTATGCTTTCAGGGGCTTTGGTGACCATACTCAATGGTAGAATACACAAGACAAGATGCTTCAGGAAATGATTGGCCTTTTACCTGAATTTCAAAAGTAATTTTGTCAGCATAGGAGGACGTGTTTAAATTTAATTATTTGTCTGCACATAGACCGTATCATGCTGAAGGAGGAAAAGCAGGCTTGACAATGCTGAGCCATTGCAGGGCTCCTCACCACTGCATGCGCTCCCAGTGGAGGAGAAAACTAGGTTGGAACCTTTTAGCTAAGTTAATTGGTCAGAAGAAATACATCTGAGAGCGAGAAAGCAAAGCTGTGTTTCAGCCAACTTCTGTGTAATTATACAACCTTCATAAATGAATTCTTCAGCAATTGTTATTTTCAGAAAATAGTGTATTGATCTAGGCCAGTGGTTTAAAAACTTTCAATTAGCAGCAGATGTAAATTTTGCAGATAAAACCAACTGAACCCAAATCCATTGAGCAGGTCAAAGGGAGACCGGCTACTCTGAAGTAGGGATGTGGAATGGGAAGGGCAGAGAATTGGAAGGTAGATACTGCTCTTGTAGAAGGTGGTAACTGTTATTCCATGTTCTAAGGTAGCGAACATTTCATGTAAGTGATCTTTGTCCTGTTTGTATTCTGTCCTGTTGCTTTATATCACTGGGATGTTCTTTATTCAGTGGACTTGTACAGGTATCATTCTCTAGGTGTGCTTTCCATGTTGCTTTGATCCTAGACAATTTGTTTCGATACTTTCAAATTCTGATAAATGATTCTTGGGTTGCATGCAGTTTCCAGCATATTTGTTTTCAGAGACTGTAAAGAATATGTCAGGAACTTCTATAAAATATCCAAGCTCTCCAGAAATGTACCAGTTAGTCGAATTGTCCATCTCACCCACCTTTGATGTCTTAATCACTGAAACCCTTCCTGAAATGTTCTTGCTTCAAGTATTTTAAAATGTTATATAATGTGTCCTTATCTACTGGATTTTCCCTTTTTCTTTTTCTTTTTCTTTTTCTGGGCTATAAGAGATGACCCCTTTGAGTAAATTGCAATAAAAAATGTAGAATTCAGAATTAGGGCATTTGAAGGAAATCTTTCTCTCCAGCCTGAAGAAGAAGCATCTGTTGTCCACCTTCCTGGAAGCACAGAAGTGCTGGCCCGAGAGCTTAGAAAGTGCATTTGTGTCCTGATGAGCTAGAAAGAGCCACCTTCTCTCTGTGGAGGAGCTCCTCTATCGTACCACCCAGTGACATTTTGTATAGAAATACCTAATTTTTGGATTCAACCAAGGAGATAACTAGTGCATAGGGAAATTACAGATAAGCCAATGGTAAAGACAGGTGCTGTGCTCTGGGTGAATTCATTACCTCTGCACTGATAGGAGGGCCTGCCATCAGCAGCTATGTTCCTATCCCCAAAGAGTCCTTGTAGCATGAGAATGAAAGGAGAGAAAGACTTTGTTGAGTGATCCTGTCTTGCCTGATGTACCATGAGGGCCTATGTTTACGTGGGACTACTTGAGAAGTTTAGGACTATGTGGCAACCCCAGGAACCTTCAGTCTGCTCCTACTTTGCTGAAGTCAAGAATATTAGGTCACTGGTTTCTATTAGGATAAAGACAGAAAATTGGACAAAAGCATATGATCTTTTTTCTGAGTCTGAAAATTGCCTGTTTTTTAATAAAGATACTATGTACCTACTATAGGCAATTCTAGTATCAAGAAGCATGAAGAGAATTCAGAGGATATATATATATATATATATATATATATATATATA
>PVJA010000090.1:0-217123 GCA_004027025.1 Myocastor coypus | reverse complement strand
TTAGCAAGCTATGCTTAAGTATTATTTTTATCTATATATACACACATATACATAAATATATATATATATATATATATATATATATATATATATATAATTTATTTATTTTACTTTTTTGTGATACCTGGGATTGAACAGGACCTTGCGCCTTCCAGGCAAGTGCTTATGCCACTGAGCTGTCTCCCCAGCTTATTTTTCATCTTTTTTTTTATGGCCAGCTCAGCCTGCCCTGGGGGCGAGGCTGGCACACAGCATGTGGTGCTGGAGATTGTACCACGGCCCCTGCCACGGCCTAAGCATTCTTAAGCAGGCACTTTAGACCACTGAACCATCCTGCCAGCCCCCTTATTTTTCATCTTAAAGGGCCATATACACTCATCAGAATGTACACTTAGCTCACAAATATTCCTTCTTTTCAAAAGGCAAAATACATTTTATTAATAGACTTCTAAAAAAATGGCCTCAAGGGTAGTGAAGATAATGAGGTGAAACAAGATACTTATTATGAATTTTAATGGAAATCACAACAGGCCAGGTTGTATTTTCCATCGGTGACCTGTAAATTGACAAGGTTTTTCTTTGAAAATGGATTTGATGATGCATGTCAGTAAGCACTATTTAAAACCTTGACCTGGTAGCTTCACTTCTATATTAATTACCTAGACAAAAACTCCATATGTAAAAAGCTGGATAGACATAATTCAGACTTAAATTCAGGTTTGTGGCTTCTACCAGCTCTGAGCCTGGCTGAGCTACGTTGCTGTGGGACTCAGTCTCCATATTTTTGATGTGGATGGCAATAATCCCTTTCTTGGAGTGTTGCTGTGAACATTAAAGTCAGATTCTAAGATGCATCGCACTCGGTACACTGCCTGGCACATGCACCCCACTCCGTAAATATTGCCTATTTTTTACTCTCTCTGTTGTGAGAGGTGAATGCAGTGACATGGAAGGGTGATGTCTGGGTTGCCACAGGAACTCCTTGTGGCAGGTTAGCATTAATATGAGCAGGTGACATTCAGAAACACTGAAATCATCCACTGTGGGAGGAATGCAAAGCTAATCGTGGTGGCCCGAGGCGTTGGCTATGAGAAGACCACCTCGCAGCCTGGATAGCTCATGGCAACACGTGTTGAGTACACAGACACCAAATCCAAGCTCATAGTGGCAGCTGTAAGGAGGAATTTATGTGCAGGGAGACAGGAGGAGATTGGTCGCAGTGATGGCTTCTGTGGGGATGGGCAAAGCAGGCACAACTGTGAGTTTTAGCCTCATAAAATTAATTTGCATCATGAGACTTAAGTCCATATTAGAAATACTATGAACATGAAGGAAGAGCTTGAATAACTCCAGACAAGTTTATAATATGAAGTTTCTTCTGAAGAGCCAAAGCCCATGCCTCTTTACTTGTCTGTGTAATTTGCTTCCTATTGATTTTTGCAAGGTGCTGAAGGAGTTTTTTTTAATGCTGAAATTTCATTTCTGCTGTTGCTAGGACAAGAAAAATTTGATACCCATGTACAGCTTGACCAGGCTTGAAATTTCATTTTGATTGCTCAGCTAGTCATAGACCAGCTGCCTCAGCCCTCAGTGGGTGTACAGGTCCCAGCCACCATTCGCTGCTGCCTGCTGCTAGGGAAGCCTGCATGAGCTTCTCAGTGCCTACAGTGGGCTTCCAAAGCATTCTCAATTCTCCACACCTACTGTGTGTGCTATGGGAAGTGGTGATCCCTTTCAGTCTCAGAGACTTCTGTCAAAGGGATGGAAACATGGTGGAAAGAGCAGGCTCTTGGGTTCGAGAGCATTCAGGAAGGACAGTTGGTCTTCCCTAGGGGTTCTGGAGACAGGATATTTGCATCCCTCACTCCCAGTTGCCAAGGTCATGTTTGTGCTTCTGAGTTCCTTTGGCCTGAGAGAGGCATGCTCCCTTTCCAGCATGGAATCAAAGCACATGAAGATGCCGAGGTTGGGAAACCTCCAAGCCCATAGACTGCAGCCCAGGCCAGAGCCCTTGAAGCGAGCTTCTGTGGCTGTCAGCCTGACTTCAGACTGTCTATTGCTCAGGCCTCCTTGTGACCTAGTTTCTGCAGAAGCCAAAGCTGCCCACCCCTCACTGCCTCAGACCCAGAGGCAGGCAGGCGCAACACATTAGCTATAGGCAAAGCTTGGGGTTCCTACCCCAGTTCTAGCCTGTGGAAGTGTTCGTTTTGTATGATAGTAAAAACGATCCCTTCACTTCTTCTGGCCCTTTTGGTTTTGTTTTATATTATATTACTCTGTTGTTCTTGCATCTGTCTCTTTGGAGCTATTAGACAGGTCTGAAGACAGGTCTGAAGTATAACTTAAAATTACATTTTACCCTGGAGTTCCCTGCTGCATTCATCCATAGTGTGTGATACTGGGGTGAAAGTAGCAGTGGGGGAAGCCACTGCTCCCAGTGCTGCATGAGTCATTGCTTTCAGCTCCTTGCATTTAGCTTCTGCATGATCATCTGTGCCCCGCTGCCCCCATGGGCTGCTGGGACATCATGCCCACTTTCTTCACAGCAAGGACCAGCCCAGAGCACTCAGGCTTGTGTCGTGATCCTCCCAAATCAGTCCTTTCTTTAACCTTTCTCCAGTCATTCATCCTAGCTGCCTTTGAAGTGCCAAACTGAGCAACTACTTTCTTTTCATTCTGCAGAGGGATGAAGAGGTTGAATTTAAAGAGAAAGCCATCCAGTCCTCACTCGTCCCTCTTGGTCTTGGCCTTGCATCTTCTACCAGGGTCTGGACCCCCCCCGCCCCACCTCCTCAACAGAGCTCCTGGAAGATGCCCCATCTGCATCACATATCCTGTTCTCGTGAGCTGGTCCTTGGAAACCCTACAGCTCAAGGAGCTGTGACTCTTTGGGAAAAATAAATGGAAGAACAACTTGCAGGCAGGAGATGGTTTCTGTTCATTTTCATTTCTTAAAAGGAATATCAGCTCAGGAAGAGCACTTGCTGGAGACCCGGTCTTGGTGAGCCTCTGGCCAATAACAAAATAGACATGAGGCCACAGATGTGTTTGGGCTGCTGTGATTTGCATCAGGTATTCCCTCCTCCAAGAGCTTTAGACGTGGGTAAGGAAGCAGAAAAATCACATTCCTAAAAAACAGTCCATTTGAGGGCTGGGGAAATAGCTCTGTAGAATAAATGCTTGCCTGGTAAGCACAAGGGCCGGAGTTCAATCCCCAGTCCCACAAAAACAAAAACAAAACAACAACAACAACAAAAAAAAAAAAAAAAAAAAAAAAAAACAGTCCATTTGGTAAGCAGCTCGTCCAGCCCTTCGCCCTTCTGTATCTTATCACCATGCAGTCCCCGCGCTGCATCCTGGGACTGTGGCTTATGCCGTCTTCATTCATATCTGTCACTGTTTAGCAACATCCTGACTGGCAGCCCATCTCTAGGCCTGGCCTTCTGCCTGTCACCGTCTGCATCATGGCCACCCATGGAACTAGCCTGTGAACTAGCCCTGCACATCGCTCCCAGAGCTATTTGCCCATCCTTATGCCCCCACTTCATGCGAGCTACTGCAGCAGGTTGTGTGTGTTCTGTAAGATGCACTGAGTCAGCACTGCCACTGTGCTGGGCAGCATACTGAGCAGACAAGTGGCTGCGCCCTTGTGGTATGCATGGATAGCAGGAAGTCAGCTGTCTGCCACTCGATTCAGCCCAGCCATAATCACATCATTAAGCTCTGTGACAAGAGCTGAAAGGGCACAAAGATAAATGAGGATGGCATCCGTCCATGTGATGCATATGATGAAATGTGAGCAGGAACCTTGACAAGCAGCCTGGAGACAGGTCTTTGTCATGATCAGGAACCAAAAGATGTGAAGACTGCAAGGAGAGAAGTGTGATCAGAGCAGGAATAGAGGCCCTCCCTTCCAGCCCTCATGGAGGGTTTCCTTCATGCACACCCGTGAGAGGCTGGACAGTGTCCTAGGTCACGTGATGGTAGCGTGGTGGGAGTCAAACCCCAGATCATCTGGGTCTCAAGCCCACGCTGCAGTAACAGTAACACCTTGCTTGATTCAGCCCCCTTGTGGCTGGAGCTAACACCATTAAGATATGGCTAGAAGATAGATTCAAGGCCACAGAAAACACCCTTCCTTAAGAGTAGTGTATTCTATGGCTTCTTGGCCTTTGGGCTAAGATTGAGTGTAGAGTAGCATGATTCATGTTACATTTTGAAGTGTCTGGCCTACTTTCTGGGGATGCAGTGGACTTCAGGGAGGCAAACAGAGGAAGGAGAGGGGAGTTACATACTTCAGTTACAAAATCTACCACTGGATTTCCCCTGTCCCTTTACCTAACCTTTCCTACTTTTCCTGAAGGACCCCATGCACAAGTCACCTTCTTTTTGTGACTCTCACCCTTTGCACTGGACTTCTTCCAGGTCAAGATAGAAACCACCCCAGTGAGTCCAGCCTGTTTGAGGGTCCTCGCCTTTAGTGAGTTCTCAATAAGGAGGTTAAGGTAGTGGAGGAAAAACACATTCACAGTGCTGAAAAGCAAAGTGTTTCACAGGGTGTTTTAGAGGTTACAGAGCCTCTAAGGACTCTGATTCACTCCACTATTGTAAGCTGCCAGTGGTCCTATCTTAAAGTAAGTTACTCATATGGTACCAGTGGTCTGTTATTAAAACTAAATTTCCATTTCCTTCATAGCCAGAGTGACCAAAATGACTCCTCCAGCTCTTTGTTTTTACTGAGCCAAGAGGTCACTTTCCACAGGCCACTCTGTGAGCTCCGTTGGGTGTTGCAGCATTCTTGCTTAGATCTCCAGGCCCTGGGAGTTTGTTGCACTCTGGAAGCTGTAGAGATGGCAGGGACAAGAGGCAGCTGCTCCTTTGGCTCTGTTATGAGTCTTGGAGCCCCTGGGCCCAATGTAAGGTCTCTGTTCAGTGTTTGGGCCCAGCCTACAGGGTTCTGTGCATTCTCATCATCTCAGACATCTGAGAATGAGCACATTAGCTTTGATGTGGCCAAGTAGAACAGAGGTGCATGATTCCTAACAGGTGCCTTTCACTGAGGTCAATGCACGCGCTTCATGCAGACTACAGTGGCATTACCATGCAGTCAGATGAGTTTTCCCCTGCTGGAGACATTTAGGTAACCAGCACCTTGGCCAAAACACAAAAGGTAGTGCCCTGCCTCCCTCCTCCTGTGGGTCTTCTTCATTGCTCTCTTTGTGAAACTAACACATGTGTGTGTGAAGCTCAGGCATTGTACAAGCGATGCAGGTGTTAGACACTCCACCACACCCGCAGACCCACGGGAGGTAGCCTCTATCATCACTGCTGATAGGCTGGATAAGTGGTGCCCACTTTTTAACTTCTGCAAGGTGTAAAGATGATGTACATTTAATATAAAATTTGTCTTTTTGGTTTTCCCCTCAAGTTTTGATTTGCTGCATGTTCTTTACCTTAGTAAAATGAGTGGAAAGATATCCTTGTTAGAAGAAGGCTATCCATCAAGAATTGAATATGCTCAGCACCGATTTACTAATGACATGTCCAGGTTGCTTGTGTTTCATTAGCATATTTGTGCCATGTTTATTTTGAGTCATCAGAGAAAGAGTAACGCTTCTAAGTACGTTTTCTAGCTGAGCGGCTTGTACATTGTTTCTGCAAAGGGCCCCATCCTACATACTTTTGGCTTTGCAGGCCATGTGGTCTTTGTTGCAACTGCTAAACTCTGCTATTGTGAAGGTAAGGCTGTCACAGCCAATTTGGGCACACAAGAGCATGGCTGCATGCCAGAAAATTATGGACACTAAAATGTGAAGTTCATAGAATTGTCATTTGTCCCAAGATAGCATTCCAACACCTTTTTTTTTTTTTTTTTTAATTTTTTAATTTTTGAGACAGGGTCTTACTGTGCAGTTCAGGCTGGCCTTGAGCTCACTTTTGTAGCCCAGGCTGGTCTCGAACTCACAACAATCCTCCTGCCTCAGCTTCCCAAGTGCTGGGATTACAGGCGTGAACCACCATGCCTGGCTTCCAACACCTTTAATGTCATTTGAAAGGAAGTCTTCCTGAGGTTCAAAACACTTATCTGCATCCTCAGAGAACTGATAGCACTTTTTTCTTTTTACTAAGGTGAGCAATGTGGTCTACCCAAACACAGTGGCAAGTCCTCTTGCGATGTCTCCTTAAACAAGTAACTTCTCTGGGTCGGTATCATCTGCTGAGGCATGGGGATGATACAAAGACCTTCAGCTCTCACCCTAGGATGACTTCACTTGCTATTCATGGACAAAACACTGTGTGCTTGATCATAGAGTATCCACACTGGTCAGCACCCAGGCTCTGCGGGTAGTTTCGCATTTGGAGTTCCACCCTTGATAATACTACCCTCCTCACCTCACAGGCCTCTACATGCTGTTCCTAGCACCTGCCTAACACAGAGCAATTGCTCTTTCCCTCCTCTACCAGAAAGGCTTACTGGGCTAAGGAGGATACTTTGCTTCTACCTAAAACTCCCTCCAACCTCAAGGACTTTGGCCTTGGTTGGTCTAATCTGATATCTGTTCTCCTAGTGGCCACCAGGTTGTGCACTGTAACTTCGCCTAGTGTGCCCTAAGTTAGCTCCACCATCTGCATTCTTTGCTGTCTCTATTTGACAGACTGCTTAAAACTATCTAAAGGAGGAGCAGAATCCAACACTGTATCCCCAGATAGGTTCTTAGGAATGGGACCATTGGCTAATATAGGAGGCAAAGAACCTGGGTCAAATTTGTGTCTGCCACATGGTGCTGCTCTGAGGGCCACTGAAATCAATCAGTCAGTTAGAACTATTCATACTGTTTGGGAAGGATAAGCATCCTCTGAACATTTATTGTTTGTTTATTTGTTTGTTTTACTCAATAAATATATTGTTGGGTTCTGATGCTGGATGAAAATTTTGAGGTTCTCAGATGTGTAGCTAGAAGTTCTTATTAAATGCTATTGAGGGCATAGAATCTCATAGGCAATGCCTTATGGTTAGATTTTTTAAGTAGTATGCTGTTCTTTGATTTTTAATAGCTCCAAAGTCTTAATCCTGAACTAATCTTTTACTATTAGAGGACCTATAAAGATTCTAAGCCCCTGGGGTTAAGACTGGATGTTACAATCCCAGAGACGGTGGAAAAAGCATTGCTTCCTCTGGGAGTTCAAACACAACCCTAAAGGAAGTCACAGCTGATGGCTTGTTTCCTTTAGGGAAACATTCTTCAGGAATTATAGTGCTGCCCTCACTTGTCTTTGATGAAAATCAAACAACCCCTGTGTTAATATTTAAAATGTATCACTTTGCTGGGTTAGAAACAGGGAAAATTATTTTGAGAGGCAATGTTTGAAAACCAGAAGTCATTCTATCCAGGTGAGATCACAAGTAATAGGGAGATTTTTGTTTGTTTGTTTGTTTGTTTGTTTTGTTTTTTAAACAGGACTTTGCTTTCTTAAAAGGGATGAAAAAAGAAAAGCCTGAAGCCGTTGCTTCTCTAAAACAAATTGTCATCATCATAGTGCTAACACTGCAGAGATGTGTATCACAAGACTTAAGGTTCATGGCACAGAGCTTCTCATCATTAGGATGTTCTGAGATGCCAGTAACAGATCAGAAGCGGGCCGTTTGGTGGCTTTGGTTTGCATCCCCAGCAGGTCTGTCCCATGGGCAGAAAGGAACAAACAGAACACAGTTGTCCATCCTTTCCTCTACTTTCATCCAGTCCCAGCTTGGTCCTAGCTTAGCTTAGAGCAAATCTGTAAGGAAGAAGTGGACTTGCTAGTTTCCTAGAGCTGGTATAACAAATTATCACAATCTGATGACTTGAATGTGGCAGAAATGTATTTTCTTGTAGTCCTGGAGGCTGAAGTTGAAAATCTACTTCTCAGCAGAGCCATGCCCCACTGAAACTTCTGATGGAGAAACTTCCCAGTCTCTTTGACAGCTTCTGGGGGCTTCTATTCCCTGGCTCGTGGCAGCATCCTGCTAGTCTCAGCCTTTGTGGTTATATGACCTTTTCTATCTCTGTCAAATGACCCTTTTCTTTCCAAAGAAAGAAAGTGGACTAGGGGCTGCCCTAAATCCAGGATGAGTTCATCTTGAGATGCTTGTTTCTTTATGTTTACAAAGATCTTCTGTCCAATTAAGGTTATATCTCTAGGCACCAGGAGTTAGGACCTAGACTCACTATGAGGTCACTACTGAGCATGTTGTGATTGGCTTATCAGTTGCTCTTCCTTCACTGCTGGGACAAATACCTGACACCCAAATGAAGGAAGGAAAGGTTTAGTTAGCTCACAGTTACTGGAGGTTTCAGTCCATACTCAGCTGGTTGCAAGGCAGAGCGGCACATGGCAGAGAACAGCCTTTTATGGTTGCGGCAAAGAGCAAGAAAGCAAAATGGAGGAGTTGCAGCAACAATAGCAACAGAGAGGAAGTCTGTCTCTCCAAACACTTCAGACTATCTGCCCCAGGCTGGGGGAAGTACCTACACCCATAATCCCAGCAGTACTAAAACCCATAATCCCAGTGGATCATTAGTTAATCTCAAACTCTAGCTCTAGTTCTTCCCATTTGTAAAATGGGGGTGATGGTGTCTGCCCCTCTGGGTCCTGAGAAGAACATGGGGTAAGGTAGGAGAGCAGGTAACAGGACTCAATTCATAGAGGGAATTCACCCATGACATTGACTCTGAGCACAGTCACTCTCCGCCCTTCATGCAGGCCTCCTCATTCTTAGGTGGGCAACACATGGTGAGCCTATGAAGCCCAAGTTTGGCTTTCAGGAGGGCACTTGATGATGGTCCATTCACGTGTGATCTAACGGAAAGAGCCTGGGTGCTGCCCACATTACCAAAAGGACATGGTCTCTGGTTACCAGTGCCATTGCTGTGTCACCATGTTGAACTGCCTAGGCCTCAAAAAAGCCTCTGGAGATCACAGGGACCTACGTCTGCAGTGGGATTCATAGTGAGCATTGCTTTGACAGCTCCTACCTAGACCATGACTCAGTGGGCCTTCAAGCATATGATTCGCTAAAACAACTAGCTAATTCCTTATAGAAAAACCTACGATGGGGAACTAGCTCAAAGCCATCCTCCATGATTTTGGCTTATGCCCCACTGTTGTTTAGCATGACAGGGGCAAAGTAGTTACCTTGTTCACTCACACAGAGACTGCTTGTTGAACACCCATTAGGTTCTAGGCATTTTCTGTAAATTAGGGCTATGGAGATGATTAAGAGGATCTCATCCTTGGGCTCAGCCTCATCATCTGAGGGGAAGGAGTCAGATGAGTGAAAAGGTAGTGGACTCAGGCACTGGTGACCTGTCACTAAGAGGAGGAAGTTGGTCTCCAGTTCAGGGAGATTGACAGCAACAGGCAGAAGTTCCCTTGGGATGAAGCCCGGAGCTCCTCTCTAAATACCTCGGCTTTCTGTCTTCACATGGTACTGTTTACCTTGACTAGTGGTACAACTCCACCTGCATTGGAGATGAGTCACAGAACCTCTAGTAGATCAGTTCCTGCTGTCAGTCAGGATAATGATGGCACCAGCCTTATCTGCCTCACAGATGTGAGAATCAAGTTTCATAATGGATGGAAAAGTGGTTGCTTACTGTCAGGCTCTGTATCTATATTGTATAAACAGACTCACTAATATTGCCCTAGAGGACCCATAGGGGCATCCAATGCATAACAGCTCTCCAAAGACATTAAGAGGACGCTGGTCCTGAATTGAGACTTCCACCTGCCAAGGACTCTGCTACCAGACCTTAGCCTCACCCACAGAACACCACAGTGGGAGGATCACGGACTCTGCTCCCATATGGCCCATGCATAGTCCTAGCCTTGCCACTTGGCATCCCTGTCACCTCAGACCTGTGAGTTCACTGCCTGGTACCACATTGAAGACGTATGCTGATCTTGGTACCCATATGAGAATCACAGTGAGTAGCTAGCACAGGAGGCGCTCGGCCCAGGGCCTGAGCCTTCTGTGGAGCAATGCTCAGCACACTTAAACCTTTATGGTTATTGTTGCTTCTGTTTGCAACTGGTTGATCTTTCCCAAGAAACTTTAAACAAAAATATGTACTGGTGGCCTGGCAAGATAGCTTGGTAGTCTAAGTGCCTGCCTAGGCAAGCACAAGGACCTGGGTTCTATCTCTGGTACCACATGACACACTGACCCTGCCCTGGGCACACCAAGCTGGCCATCAAGACTGGGCATGGTGGTACATGCCTGTTGTCCCAGCACAGGGGAAGCTGAAAATAGGAGGATCACTACAAATCTGAACTGTGTAGGGAGACCCTGTACCAAATACATTTTTAAAAGTACTGTATTCCCACCACTATTTAAATCATCATAAAATAAAGTTTTTGTTTTAAGATAGAGTTTTTATTAATCTGTCTGATACTTCCTAAATAGCTCCTTTCTAGATAAAAATGCCTGGCTTCAGAGGTTCAGTGAGGGACCATAAAAGTTTGCTTTTTTATGGCAAAGTTTGTGGAAAGAGCGAGTTACCTATTAAAGGAAATGAATAGGCATTCTTTGGGCATTGGCAGCCTTGCATAGTTGCCCTGGGAAGTGCCCAGGGCTGCCTTCCAGGTTGTCCTGACACGGCATCATGGCACTCTCTCCTGGGGACAGAGTCCTTCCATATGAACCCAATATGACCACAGTGAAGAGAGAGAGCTGTCATGTCATGTCTGACAAAGGTGTATTTAAAGTAGTCATGGAAATAGCATTTATCTTTGCTGTAAGGTTACTTTTGATTACTGTGGTGTATCCATGGATTATAGAGGAGCATCTGGGGTATCATAGCATAGGGCATGGTATCCTAATATTCTGTATTTCTATGGGATGAGGATTATCCCACATTCGTGTTTCTCTCTCTCTCTCTCTCTCTCTCTCTCTCTCTCTCTCTCTCTCTTTCTCTCTCTCTCTGTCTCTCTCTCTGTCTCTCTCTGTCTCTCTCTCTGTCTCTCTCTCTCTTTCTCTCTTTCTCTATCTCATAGTGTGGGAGGTGAGCTGGGGTCGTATACTTGCTAAGCATGTACCCTCCCACTGGGCTATACTTTAGCCTCCAGAGGAATTAAATTTTCATTTTTATGACTAAGGACATTATTAAAAGATATCATCAGCTAAACCACCATTTTATCAAAAAATGCCCACTGTAACACTTTCTTCCTTCCTAGAAAAAAACAGGCAAAACAGGAAAGATAGACTTAAGTGCAGGGTAACTCCAAAGATTACATAAATTAATTTCAAGAAACAAATCCCTTTTTTAATTTTTCTCATACATGCAAAGAATCACATCTCTCATCAACATGAAGGAAAAGAGATAAGATGACTTGCTCAGAGCCTCTCAGTAACTCTTGGCTGGCTGAGACTAGCAGAACCAGCTCTCCTTCAGTGCGGTGCTCCTCCTGGCTTCCACACCCCTGGGTCCGGAGCCTGATTCCACCTGTTATGGTGTGGATACAGCTGCAAGGGGGTGTGTTCTGTGACTGGTTTTCTAAACTACTCATGACCAAAGCATGCTAATTCCACTCATCATATAAAGAAGCCTAATTGTTTGAATGTCTGACCCTGACTCTTGGAGCTGGAGAGAGGTAGATATCCCTGTTGCTTAAAGGAGAAAAGTAGCTCCTGGGGACAGATGGCAAATGCTCCATCACAGACTTAGAGATGCTTTTATTCAGTGCCATTTTTCTACTGGAATGACAAAAGGAAAGTTCTACTTCCTAAACTGTTTCAACTGTGGCCTATACGAGCAGATCCCTGCCATATGTTAAAGGGCAGAAGACCTCCAGGCAGACTTAGTGCGTGTAGCAGGTGGAAATAAATGAAAGAAGTCTGTGATTCCCTGAGAGCAGGCACCACGTGGAATGGCGAGGCTGTCACTTTGCCCTGTGACCCTCCCATCAGCTTACTGTAGGGGATATGGAAGAGCACAACTTAGAGGTAACCTTGAGCCTCCAAACCTGGCCACATTGGCCGTGTCAGTGATGAGAGCTTGTCCTGCACATGCCCATTAGATGTGTGGCTGCAGTGCAGTGGGAGGTTTTCTAACCTATATTTACCAAGCCTCGGTCCCTGCTTTGTTATGCTTGAAAGAATGAACAAAGCTGTAGATTACGCTTCCAGATGGCTTCCATATCTTTAGTTTGGTAAAAAGTTTCTACAAGTTTCTACAAGTGCCTTCACAGTGCTGGCTTGTGTGACTTGAATGAAGGACAGACAAAGAGACTCCAGGAAAGAGAGGTTGCTTAGTGTGTTGTCCCTGGCACACTCACCCAGTCATGGGGAAGTGATACTCAGGTGTAGCATGTGTATTTTCACTCAGGTAAGGTTTAGCTTAATACATGTTTCCTTTGTCATAGCTACAGTTAAAATTTCCAAATCCAAGAACATATTTTCCCAGATCTTAGGGAAAATAATAATTGTGAGTGGAAGTGGGGCCGAGCTCCTCCCCACAGAGGAGAGCCTGGACATGGTTTACCATGTGTGCGAGTACACAGGTCAGGTGGGACCCACACAGACTGCGGGGACTCGGGGTCCACATTCCTCAGATCAGGGCCAAAGCAGAAATCAGCGCAACTGTTCTCACTGAAGAAACCAATATCTGTGTTAGTTTCCTGGTCTGCATGACACATTACCACAATTTGGCTATGGGAAACAGTAGCAGTGTGTCTGTCACACTTCTGTAGCCTGCCTGTCCAGCATCCAGGGGTAGCAGGAGTGGCCCCTCCATCCATCCCACAACTCTTCCCCTGCTCCTGCTGCCAGTGGCCCCTTTGGGGCCCTTGCTTGGCATATACATTGCTGAACTGTCTGCCTCTGTCCTTACAAGGCTTTTTCCCTATGCCTCAAGTCTCCTTGTTCTTTCTCCCATTCGATTGAAGTCATTGGAGTTAGGGTTCGCCCTATATTTAAGATAATCTCATCCTAAGATCTTTATCTTAATTAAATCTGTAAAGATTCAGTTTCCAAATGAATCTGCCTTTACAGATACCAGGGGAATTAGAATTGGGGCACATGTTTGGGGAGGGAGGGCATAATTCAATCCATCATGGCATCATAGAAACCACGTATTAAAAAGGGGATCAAATCCATTGTCCTCAAACCCCGTCTTGTGTCAACTGTAAAATGCAGCATAGAGCCTTGAGAAGGAAGTGGGCCCATTTTTCACAGTTAGAAGATTGAAAGTACCGCAAACCAAGCAGGCTGGTCCCATAGACATGAACTGTGGGTTGGCTCCAGCACATCGGTGGTCAGGGTAGCCCCCTTTCCACAGCAGCACATGACCTGCCAGCTCCCGCAGAGCTGGCAGTGCTTCCCCTGGAGATGCTTGCTTGCTTCACTTCTGTGGTGAGCAGGTGGGTGTGGTCCCCACTGTTCATCTCCCAGGGAATGAGAAGTGTTACTATACATCCCAATGGACTCCTTCTGGCGTGCTTTCCACATTCATACCTCTGTGTGTGTTGTGATTCCCTTGAGGCCAGTAAAAACAGATTTTAAAAAGTGAAAACAGGACAAGAAAAGCCAGAGCTGTAACTTACTCATGTGAGGTTCAACCTGGACATGTTCCCTCTGTCCTCCTGCCTTTCCACAGTGCACCTCTGTTCAGAGCTTCTCTGCCCAACTGTGTGTACAGGGGCCTGAAGCTGGTCCCCAAGCCATAGGGGACCTATGGGGTTCCTCTTTGATGAGAATCTGCCTGACTGCAGCATGAAAAGGAAAGATTTTCACTTTCACTAGATGTTCAGGATCCTTGTAGGGAACTGAAATTCAATTCCTTGAAACAATTAGAAAGCATTTCTTTTAAAAATCATTGCAGAGGGAGGGCATTGTACTTTGACTCACACAACGCGGAAACAAGATTCAAATATGTGGCAGGGCAGGATAGCCTCAGTGGTTCTGGCCCTGGGGTTGCCACCTTTAGGCCTAATCCCTGCTCAGGAGCTTTGAACTAACTGGAAGCTCTTGGCCAGCTGCTTTCTGTGTGGGAGGCCTGGAGTCCAGGCAGCACTAGCGCTAGCCATCCTTGGTCTCCGCTCTGTGCTGGGAACCCCAGCCCCCACCCTTTCACAAACGCATCCCCCTCCTGAGGGCTCCAGGAACAGGCAAACATAAGAAAACTGTGTCACATTTAATGCAGGGAATAGCAGCTAGCCTTAAAAATCTCACTCTATTTCTTTTTCTGTGGAGGCTTAGAAGTGAAGTATTTGTGAAGCAGACCCTTTTGTATACAAACACATCTGTTTGCTTACACAGAGCACTCGAGGGCTTATAAACAGCACATTGCTCTCAGAGTTTGCACTGTGGGCTCCACACTGGGCTGAGCTGAAGGTCAGTCCTGCTAGCCCTTCTGCTCTTTCACAAAATGTTTTTATAGTAGTAAAATCCACATACCATGCAACTTATCACTTGAGCCACTGAGTGTACAGTTAATTCACATCAAATATAGTCACAGTGTTGTCTACCACCCCTCTCCAAAGCTTTTTCCTCAGTGAAACTTTCTACCCTTAAATACTAACAACTCATCTCTTCCCCTCCCCACCCCCAACCTACTTCCTATCTCTGAGTTTGGTTACTACTGTACATACCTTATCAACTGGAGCCATTTGGTATTTGTCATTTTTAGGGCTGAATAATATTCCATGGCATGTATGGGTCACATTTTGTCCTCCCCCACCCCATGGGCACATGAGCTGCTTTCCTTCCTTCATTAGCTGAAAGCCTGAGCACCAGGCCCTCCCTACTGATCTCCATCAGAATACAGCTATGCAGCCAGGAGACACTACTAGGACAGGAGTTGCCAGAGTTGGTTAAAAGAACAATGGAACAGGTAAAAATTCTAGATAAAATGCTACTTCCAGTGGACTTTGGCGATGTCTGTGATGAGAAGGAAGTAGCATGGTAGATACAGAAGTTGCTTGGCATAGTAAAGCCTCTCTTAAACCCTTATGCAAATCCCATATCAGTAGATATTGTGGAATTTGGTTACTAAAAGAAAACTTAATTTTAAAGGTCACATTCTATTATTTTACTACAATTTCTTTGATCTTTAAGAGGAAAACAATGCAACAGAATTTTTACATATGTATTTCGTACAGGGTCTGCAGGGTCTATAGGATCTCACTATGTAGATTGGACTTGTAGTGATCCTGCTGTTTTCAGTCTCCCAAGGGCTGGGACTACAGGCACGTGCCACTCTGCTCAGTCTCAGTCGGTGTGTCATTGCACCCCACAGGCAGGGCTGGCATGGCACACCCAGGATTAAACCCCAGCCACTGTGCTCTGCTGAAGCAGGTACCTTAGTCTGCTGAGCTATGTGGCCAGCCCTTAAAGACAATATTTGAAGTAACCAAGCTTGTCCCCTGTTCCCTCATGTGATAGGAAGCAAGTAGGATAAAACTGTGCCTGCCCCATGCCCCACTGTTCTGCCTATGAACCTCTTCTTCCCACTGCCATGTACCTGCAGCAGTGACTTCCATGGGAGCCCATCCGCCTACGTCACAGAGCAGTCTGCCTACATCACACAGCTCAGGCCTTGGCCAACCCTGCCCCCCCACCCCACCTTCATCACGTAGTTCTCCCTGTCCCTCCCCTCACTACCCCGCTCCTTCTCCTGCCGCCTCTTGGTTCTCTTCCCACTTCCAGAAACTCTGCTTACTTCATTTTCCCCCTCAACTCTTCTTTCCCACCCCCTCTCCTGCCCCTCCATCCCGCTTCCCTTTCTTGTTCCCTCATCCCCTCATAGATCTCCCTACTTGATTGATAGATGAGATGATAGAGATACAGAGATAGGTATAGACAAATAAGTAAATAAACAAACATGAGAAACTGTGCAATACCTAAGTGCATATGTCTGGTTTATTTCACTTAATGTGGTCTCAAGTTGTGCAGGGACTCACTGGTTTCTTGGTGTACCCTGGGGAGAAAGGGTGGCAGGAATGAGGAAAAGGTAGACAAGGGATAAGAGCTGGGTTGGTGGTCTGTATGCTTAATGGGCAAAGGATGCAAAGAACAACAGGAGAGGAGTTTATTTGTGTCAAGAGACAGACTAGATTGTCTAGTGAGTAATGGCCGAAATTATCCAGACAGGTTGCTCTCCTCAAGACTGAGGGAGCTTCACTACTTTAGGCACTGAGGCTTTGCCTGCTGTCCCACATATGATCAATTTCTAGCGTCAGCCCTTCTCAACAGAGCTGTATCTGTTTACCTACAAATGCCTTAAAGAAAGAAATTGATCTTTCTTCATGGCAGAGTAGTACTCTATTGTGTATCAATACCCCATTTTCTTTATCTACTTATCTATTGATGAGCACACAGGCTGCTTTCAGACTGAGCTATTATAATTGTGCTGCCAGAAAATGGACATGTATGTATTCCTTCAATGTGATGTCAAACGGAATTTCTAGTTTTAGTTTTTTAAGGAATCTCTAAACAGATCTCCATATTGCTTATAATAGTTTACATTCCCACCAAGAGTGCAGATTCTCCAGAATTTGCTATTATTTGATTTCCTGGTGATTGTCATTCTTTCTACAGTAATATACAACCTCAGTGATGTTTTAATTTGCAATTTTTGAATAGCCAGTGGTGTTGAACATTTATTCACATATTGACCATTTTTACTTCTTCTAAGAGGTGTCTGTTTATTTCATTTGTCCCCCTTTTTAATTGTCTTTTATTTTGAGAAGTCTAATATATTTTTGAGTTCCTTATATGTTCTAGATACTAGTCCTCTGAGGAATAGCTGGCAGAATCTTTTTCCCATTCTATAAGTTGTTTCACTCTGTTGATTGTGAAGAAGAGTCAATTAGCTTCTCCCTTTGCTGTGAAGCTTTTTAATTTGATATGCAGTCATTTGTTGGTTCCCAGTAGAATTTCTTGTGTCATTGGGGTTCTGTTCAGGAAGTCCATGTTTATGCTTGTATATTTAAAAGTTTTACCTATTTTATCCTCCAGCAGATTCTGTTTTAACATTTAGATCTTTGATCCATTTTGATGTTACATTTAGTACAGGAGATATATGAGACTAGGCTCAATCTTCTGCATGTGGGTGTCTGCTTTGTCCAGCACCATTTATTAGAGAAGACATCCCTGCTGTTAAGAAAGACATGATTTGTTGAATTGGTTCTGATAGCATCCACTCGGGACAGAGTGCAAGTCCATTACCACACTACTTAATTAGAGTTCTCTTGATACATGCCAGTAACATCTGCTTCTGAAAAGCAATGCTTTTGATTTTGAGTATAACTTAATGTAGCACACATAGACCCCCTTCCTTGAAAGAAAAGCAAGTCCAGATTTACCATCTGCATTTCCTGAAGGAATAACTACCCAGAATTAACTAAAAATGTAAAATTTATAGAATTATTGTAACTCTGATTTCACTTTTAACATTTACGAGATCTTTAACCAGCTAGTGGTATGATTTGTGGCCGTGCTACATAGGGTGCTAAGCTGTTTTGGGAGAAACATGGAGGCTGGGGCCAGCGAGATGGCTCAGTGGTCTAAAGCTTTAGCCTGCTTAGGTAAGCTTAGACAACTAGGGACCGAGGTTTGATCCCTGGGACCACATGCTGCACCAGCTCCACCCCCAGGGCAGGCTGAGCCAGCTATATATATATATATATATATATATATATATATATATATATATATAATGTATATATATATACACATATAATGTATATATATAATGTATATATACATATGTATGTATATATGTGCATATATGTATATATATAATGTATATATACAACAAGTGATATATATATATATATATATATATCACTTTTAAAAAAGAAAAGAGACAAGGAGTTTGTTAAAAGAAGGTGATAAAGAGCAACTCTCTGAGAACTCCTTTTTTCCCAGTTCCTTGTGAATACTTCACTAAAACACTCACCACATTATCCTAGAATTGCTGCATTTATAAATACACAGGTCTGCAGACTAGTTGTTGTATTCATCCAGGGCATTAGACTCTGTATTGTCTAAAAGAACAACCATTTACTAGTTTGTCCCTCTATTCTAGTAATGTCTGAAGACAAGACCTGTGGCAGACCTATGGCACACGTGCCATAGCAAGCTGTTTGTGCCCTAGACAGCTCTAAAAGGTTCACCATCACTGTCCTAGGAACTTACCCCAGGAAGGGTCCGCAGTATCAGTGTATTACAATGGAGCAATTATGGCCCAGTTATTTAGGGTTCTTTCTGGCCACTTAGCTTATAAGTGGGGATGTGAGCTATGTGGAACCCAAAAGCTGGAGCCTTCCCGGAAACACATGACTTCTTTATCAGAGGGAAGACACCAAGTGCCTTCTGGATACCACAATCAGATACCACCACACATCACTGCATGACCATGTTGAAGGAAAAAAAGAAAAAATCAGCTGTTAACCAGCTTGGCAAAGATGAGGAGAAATAGAACTATTGTAACTGCTGGAAGGAATACTACTTGGTACAGCTACTTTGAAAAATGATTTGGCCATTGCTCAAGAAGTTAAATATGGGCTGGGGAGATAACTCAGCAGTCTAAATGCCTACCTGCCAAGTGCAAGGACTCAGGTCCCATCCCTGGTAATGCATGCTGTCTCAGCCAATCTCTTCTCCTTGCTGGCACAAATACCCAACACCCAAAATGAAGGAAGGAAAGGTTTATTTAGCTGACAGTTACTGGAGGTTTCAGTCCATATTCACCTGGCTCCAAGGCAGAGGGGCACATGGCAGAGAGCAGCAGTTCATTGTGGTGGAACAGCAACAATGCTAACAGAGAGAGTTTGTCTCTTTGTCTCACTTATGATACATGTATGTTCTCTGCCCCAGATTGGGGGTCGCACTCACACCTATAATCTCAGCAGCACTGAGACCTATAATCCCAATGGATTGCCCATAATCCC
Source organism: Myocastor coypus (assembly GCA_004027025.1). Classification (NCBI taxonomy): domain Eukaryota; kingdom Metazoa; phylum Chordata; class Mammalia; order Rodentia; family Myocastoridae; genus Myocastor; species Myocastor coypus. Next base: position 198,190 of record PVJA010000090.1, on the reverse strand, counting down.
AGTGGATCATGAGTTAATCTCAAACTCTAAAGTCCCCACCCCATGACTGCATGAGGCTTTGGGGGAACAACTAGACACAAACCATAACATTCTACTACTGGATCAGCAAAGTCTCATGCACAGCCCTTTGTGAAAATGACATTTTCAGCAAGAGCATTGCTGAAAAGTCCAAGTCCAAAGTTTCCTCCAAGATCCAAGGCAAACTCTTTAACTGTGAGCTCCTGTACAAAAGAAAAATTAAACACATTCAACATTCAAAGGCACAAGGTAAACATTATCACTCCAAAAGAGTGGTAATGCACAAAAGGATACCAAGTATTGGGACCAACACAAATCCAAAATCCAGCAGAGCAAACATTAAATCCTGTAGATCCTTGTGAAATATCCGAAGCAATCTGTGGCAAGTTGTGAGTTCCATGTGGCTCTGCCTCTATGGAACTCATGATGGTAGCTCTCATGGCTTCTTTCTCAGGCTGACTTTGCTCCCTCCTTGCAGTTTCCCCTAGATGATCCACATTCCCTGGATTTTGCAGACTTCTGTGGTTTCCACTGAATAGGCTTTTCACTCACAACTTTACACACTGCCCTTCCCGGGGCACACTACCTGCCCTCCCAGGCCTTCTGAAATCTAGATGGAAGCCTTCTTAACCTCAGAGCTCCTGTCATCTGAATGTGCCTAAAACTAATGCCACATGGATAATGCCAAGGTCTGCTGCCAGTGGAGCAGTAGCCAGGTTTCGTTCTCTCTTGGCTGTAGGGGTTGAGTGCCTGGGTTGATGAGCACTCTGACCCTGGTTCTGAGGAAGAAATTCTCCATGCCAGTGCCATTTTGGAACCTGTTGTAGCCTCTGCTGCCATTCTGGAACATGGTACTCTGCAGCTTTCTCCTGAAGGCAAAGTCTCTCTCCCTTGCAATTCTGAGGCTGCAAAAGGTGGAGACCCACTGCCTCCTGTGATGCCCTCAGACTATCCTTTTGATTCTCTGGTTCCATCCCAGCAATGAAGAGCCTCTCAGCTCTATCTTTACAGTCCACAGCATTCCTAGTGCTTCCTTTCTGGCTAAACTCACATTTTAAATCATCCTGCTGGGCTCTGTGCTCTTGATTTTCAACATAAATCTGGTTAGAAGCCCCCAGTAACAACCATGCTACCGCTCCAATATTTGGCTGCCTTGAAATATCTCTTGGAAGATTAATCAGTCTGCCATGCTTAATCTCAGACCTAGGCAAAGTCTCTGGACATGAGCAAAATTCAGACAGTCTTTGGGCCAAGGTATAACACAAATCAACTGGAGTCTAACAACCAGTGCAGTCCTTCTTCCCAGCAGAAACCTCCCCAGCCTGGACTTTATAGGCAGGCTTCCAGACAGTCTTCTTGTCTGAGCTCTGACCAGAATGACCCCTACAGAATAGCCAAAGCTATTCTAGCTCTTCGCAAGTAGATGACTTCTCCAAACCTTTTCTATCTCTTCCCATAAGCCCATGGTTCTCAACCTTTCTAATGCCATGACCCTGCAATACAGTTCCTCATGTTGCGGTGACCCCAAAACAAAAAAATAATTTTGGTGGCTACTTCAAAACTGTAATTTTGCTACAGTTGTGATTCTGAATGGCTTTAGGCAACCCCTATGTTTTGGTTGTTCGACCGCTGCTGGGGTCGTGACCCACAGATTGAGAACTGCTGCCATAAGCCATTCCCCAAAACTTGTAAGCCTTTTTAGCCACAGCAATGACCCACCTCTCTGATACCAAATTCTGTCTCAGTTACTCTTCTCTCATTGCTAACACAAATACCCAACACCCAAAATGAAGGAAGGAAAGGTTTATTTAGCTTACAGTTAGTGGAGATTTCAGTCCATATTCAGCTGGCTCCAAGACAGTGGGGGCACATGGCAGAAAGCGGCAGTTCATTGTGGTGGAACAGCAATAATGGCAACAGAGAGAGATTCTCTCTCTCTCTCTCTCTCTCTCTCTCTCTCTCTCTCTCTCTCTCTCCTCTCTCCTCTCTCTGTCTCTCTCTGTCTCTCTCTGTCTCTCTCTCTCTGTCTCTCTCTCTCTGTCTCTCTGGTTCTCTTATGTTACATGTAGGCTGTCTGTCTCAGGTTGGGTGTAGCACTCACACCCATAATCTCAGCAATACTAAAACCTGTAATCCCAGTGGATCACCCATAATCCTAGTGGATAATGAGTTAATCTCAAACTCTAGAAGTCCCCACCCCATGACTGCATGAGGCTTTGGGGGAACAATTAGACACAAATCATAACACATGTCATGCTGGCCCTGGAACTTGGTGGTCACCAAAACTTGTCATGGGGTGCATGCCTGTAATCTCAGAGCTGGAAAGGCTAAAATAGGAGGATCAATATGAGTCCAAGCTGCATGGTGAGACCCTGAACCAAATAAATAAAAGATTTTTTAAAAACAAATATATGGCTATGGGCGTAGCTCCACATTCTAAGCACTTGCCTGGCAAGCACAAGGACCCAAGTTTGATCCCTGGTACCACAAGCAGTGCTGGCCCTGAAACCAGGTGTGGTGGCACACATCTGTCATCCCAGTGCTGGCATGGCTGAGACAAGTTCGAGCTGTGTAGTGAGACCCTGTACAAAATAAACAAACAAATCAATAAATGTTTTTCAAACATTTTTTCAAAAAGTTAAGCACAAGTTTGCCATACTCCCCACCAATTCCACTCCTATTCATGTACCCAAAGGAATTAAGGAGCTGGGGAGATAGCTCAGTGGCATAAGTGCCTGCCTGGCAAATGGAAGGTCATGAGTTTGACCCCAGTCCAAAAATAAATGAAAGTAAAAGAATTGAAAACCTATCTTCTGACAAAAATAGTACAAGAATGGCTATAATAGCATCATTCATAATAGCTGAAAAGTGGAAATAGCCCACATATTTATCAAATGATGAGTAGATAAATAAATGTGATGTATTCCTACCATGGGACATGACTGGACAACAAGAATGATGTATTCATGCTACAAAGTAAATGAACTTTGAAAGTATTACACCAAACACAAAAGATCAAAATGTTTTATTCTATTTATAAAAAGTCAAAAATATGCCAATTTAGAGTGAAGGAAAGTAGTAGCTTACTGGGTACCTAGAGCAGGAGAGGGAGGTGGAGACAGTTGAGGGGGAATGAATGTTACTGTGACGACTTGGAGGTTCCTTCCTGAGGTGAAGGACTGTGGTAGGGCTTGTGTGTCTGTTTGCTGCACCGCTGAGCTGGATATTTTAAATGGAAATGAGATGTGGTTTGTGAGTTGTAACCCAATGGAACTTTTTCTTTACATTAAAAAAAATATAAATCTTCAGACATATTTGCTTGCCTTGGTGGTCATCACTAATAACATCAAGTTGATGTTGCATTGTAGAACGAGGTCCAGTGTGTCATTCCAGAACCTTGCCTTTGCGCTCCCACTGCAGTGCGGTTACTTGTAGCACCTCAATGAGCATTAGCAGCAGGAAGGCATCACAGAAGCAGTGCTAATCATCATCACACCGAACACATTTCTTTTCCATTTGTCTTCATATTCTCCAAGGCTCTGATGAACCTTGTGTTTGTGGGCTATTTAGATGCACCCAGCAGCACCCTTGCTGGCAGGCAGAGCGCCAGTGACAGGATATGGTGCCCTCGTTCCAAAAGCCTCAGGGCAGGAGAGTTCTAAGCAGTGACTCATGCATTTTGGCTGCACTCACATTTCTGTTGGCCTCTGGTCTTTGCAACAAGTCTCAGTGGACTTTAGCAGATATGGGAGAATGACAGTGATACATGTACTCTCCCACCACAAGCTCTTAGAAACCCAACCCTATTTCAAAATTTCAGTACTTCTGCAGAAGTCTTTATGTCGTCTTCCTGTCCCTGTTATTGATGAGGTGGCAAAGCCTCTTATCACCATCCTTTGTGCACTCTCAGTTGCACTGAATGTTCTGTCACTGGACTCTCAGTTGAGACAGATACGTCCAGAACAGCACATCCCCACTGGTCACTTGAGTACCTGTGGGGTTCTCAGTGATAGGCTTGGCAACATGGTTAAACTGCATTTCAGGAAGGAAAACTTCAGAGGTGCAAGAATGTCTGGAATCATTTTGGATCTCTCAGCAATTCATTTGTCCTTGATAGCTCAATGACTTAAGCACCTTTCCCTGGCAAGTTCATGGTCCTGAATTTGATCCTCAGTATTGGGGGGGGGGGGGCTTCCACTGCTCCAGGATTTCCACTAATATCACAGAGCCTTCATGGACTTAAACAACAAGATAATGAAAGAGCTGATGCAGTTAGCACTATTCTGCTGTGGCAGGGATGGAACCCAGGAGACACCATTGTGAAACAGATAGTAGGAAAGCTTTTCTTGTCAGGCTTGTTTTCCACATGACTGTTATTTATTTATACCTGTGCCTGGTACATAGTAGACACTCAGGTATATGGTGAATCAGTCAAAATTAAAATAGCATAGCCCTCCATAGCAAAAGAAATTATTTCAAAAGGGAATAAACCAAATATTTACCATATTAAGGTAAATTTCCAGATGGATTCACTGTTGAATTCTACAAAAAAATTTAGAGAAGAACTAGCACCACTAATGCTGAAACTCTGGAGTAAAATTGTCAGAGTGCTACCAAAATCATTCCTAGAAGCAAGTATTATTCTGATCACTAAACTGAAGAAGACCCAACCAGAGAAGAAAACTATAGCCCAATCTCCATAATGAACATAGATGTAAAAATCCTTAATAAGATAACGGCATAATGACAAACAGCTTGCAGCAAATCATGAAAATTACATACCATGACCAAGTCAGATTCATCCCAAGCATGGAAGAATGGCTCAACATATGCAAAGCAATAACTGTAATACACCACACTAATAGAACCAAAGATAAAAATCACATATTCATTTCAAAAGATGCAGAAATAGGAAGTATTGTTATTTGCAGATAACATTGTTTCATCAGTTTTTCATGCCTGTATCTTATAATCCAAGCAACTACTTTGAAGATAACAATACATAATATATTAACCATTTTTATTCTGTTGTTTTGTTTTGAAATGTTGTGTGGTTGTTATTGTTTTTTTTTTTTCCTTTAAAATAAAAAGTAAGATAAATGTGTAAGACAGATAAAAAAAAAAAAAATGTGAATTGATGCAGTGAAGCTACCAAACCAAGTGGCTGTGTGTTTTTCTGTCTCATTTCCAGGATGTTTTTATTTCATTATCACGTCTAGACTATAGGCTAATGTACCATTGGTCATAGCTCTGGCCTAGCTGCAGGTCCCTGTATAAGTAAAGTCATCAACTTGTGAGATCCATTAGTAGTGATGAGATTCTGACTTCTTTGTTCTATATAGTGGATTTTCAAAGTATATTTTTACCTTTTTTAAGAAAACATGAAAAATGCTGCTGAATTAGTTGGTCTTTAAATTTAACCTGACCTGCCTCAATAAGAAGTAAAAGATTTTTCAACCAGTAATATTTGGAATCAACTCATCAATAATTTAGTCAGTCATCCTGTGCCATGTGTGAAAATAAATTTCAGAGAGATGGAAGAGTTAAATATAATAAAATGAAGTCAAAAGAAAAACAGGACACAATAGAATTAAAGGAATCTAAAGAAGAGCTCTACGGAAGTTGGCAAAAGAGAGGTTCAAAAGAGCTCTCAATAGAGAGAATGTAATTACCGAACAAAATATTCATATACTCTAACAAAGATACTAAAACTTAGAAGAGTGAAGTATAATTTTTCATGTATTTAATTAGCAAAAAGGTTTTAGTGGGTAATTGCTCCTAAAGGTAGACAATTAAAATGGTACGTTTCTTTGTGTTTCAGTCTGTATTGTAAATTGGTACCACTCTTGGAAAGCAGTGTGGCAATTTATATCAAAACGTCTGAAGTGGGGCTGGGGAGATAGCTCAGTAGAATAAGTGCTTGCCTGGCAAGTGCAAGGGTCTGAGTTCAATCCCCAGTTCCACAAATAAAAAAAAAAAAAAAGGTCTGAAGTGTTTTATGGCTGTTCTACTTGAAAGACTCACTTCTAAGTAAAGCATACAAAACTATAAAGCTTATACATGAGTCTGCCCTATATTAACTTCTAGCAATGAAGAAATAATGGTGCAAATTACAACTATTTTATGCATATGCTTAAAAATTCTCATATCATGTCAATATTTTTTAAAATCACCTATAGTAAACAGAGAAAAGTTAAAACTTTAAGGTTATATCACATTGCAGGGCCAGCCAATTAGCTCAGTGGATTAAAGTGCCTGCAAGCAGGCACAGGGACCAGGTGTTTGATCCTCAGACCTGCCATGCTGGCCCCAGTGCTGAGCCACACTAAACAGCAATTGAGATTGGGCGTGGTGGCACACACCTCTAATCCGAGCTCTTGGGAAGCAGTAAACAAGCGGATCACTATGAGTTTGATCTAGTAGTGAGACCCTGAACATCCTGTAGACCCTTCCCACCCACCCCAAAAAATAGGTTTTATCACATTGTTTCTCAGCCTTTTGGCTAAGCTCAATTATAAAGTTATATTTTCTCTATAACTGTACAAAAAGTCATACTTACAATTAAAATTACCAAAAGAAAATATAGGCACAAGGGAGATAGCTCAATGCTTGCCTGGCCAAGCGCAAGTTTCTGAGTTTGATACCCAGTCCCACCAAAAGAGAATATTTTTAAATGATCTTGTGAATTGTGATGGGATTCTGGAGTATTTTCCTACTTTGTAATACAGTTATTTTTAAATGTTGGAACTGTCTTTAGTAAGGAAGCTTCCTATTTCTGCAAATTATGTTCCCTAGAATTTTTTATTAATTTTGTGTAGATTATTCCAGTCAGTAAGAATCATGGTATTCAGGCTTCTTCGACTGGCTTTCAAATTGAAATATTAACTAAGCAGTTATTATCTTAAGAGGAAAACTTGATTAAATAACATGGCTTCTGCTCTTGCAAAATCATTTTAGGATTAAGTGATTCTCTTACTTTTCTAATTTAAATAATTTCATAGAAAATAAATCAAACATGTAATCAGCTAAGTACAAACCTGTAGCAAACAAGCTATGAATTACCTTTTGAACGTTTATTCCTTAGGAGGAAGGAAACATAGACTTTTCATGTCATTCCCACTGTCAATAAAAATCTCACATATTTAAACACGTTTGATTTAACGTTTAAAAAGGACTATTGTTGCAGTCCAATTTAGAAAACATGCCACATCGCCTTTTTTTCCTCTGTGCCTTCATAATGATCCCAAAAAAACACATTAAACTCTAAAAGTTAATTTTTCTTACAACATCTGGCTCCTTAGCAACTCAGCGGACTTTTGGCAGACTCGTCCAGCTCTTTCTCTGCTTTCTATTTCCAGGTTTCCCCTTGTATGAGATGTTCGTGTGCAACTGGCTTTTCCTGGCACATGAAGCCTGATTGTAAAGTTGAGAGAATATTTGGATTGTCGTTGGATAACCCAGGTCTCCCCGCTAGATTTATACTTAATTCACTGGATGTTATCAGTTTTACAGTGCACATTCTCCAGTTAAAAGAAGTTAGAACATTCTAAAATGAGACCATTCATTATCTGTTTGGATGCAGGATGTCCTCGAAGTCCCTTCCAGGTTGGGGTTTTAGGAATTTATGATTTAGAGATGTTAAGAAGCAGAACAGTTAGCTTTTGAATGCAATTACTATAATAATTGGCTAATTTCTTCTAAGATATTGTCAGAAGTTGGGCTTACAGCTCATATAGGCCTTGAGAATCATCTTTTTTTTATTTTTCTATTTTTATATTTTAGGGCAGGGTCTACCGGGTTTTCAGGGTCTCACTACTAGATCAGACTTGTAGTGATCTGCCTGTTTGAAGCCTTCCAAGAGCTGAGATTACAGGCATGCACCACCATGCCCAGTCTCAGTTGCTGTCTCAGCTAACTCCGAGATTCCTGGGGCCAGCACAGCAAGCCTGGGGATCAAACCCCTGGCCCCTGGCGTGCTTGCAGGTGCTTTAATCTACTGAGCCATTTGACTGGCCCTGGGAATCATCTTAAAGATAAAAATCATCAAAGAAAAAGACTTTCACCGGCTCAGTCTTCTGTGTAGGCAGTGTGTAGTTGGGTTTTCAAGGTGCCAGTGATTGCATCTACATGTTGGCATTGATTTCTATCCATTGGTCTCTGAATGCACTAGAACACAGCAGCTTGCTTACTCTTGAAGTTTTCGCCAATCATCACTTTGCTGGAAGAGAAGAATATCACTCTGCTTCCAAGCAAGCATTTAGATTAAATCAGCATTTTGCAGTTCTTAATTCTCAAAAATGAGGTTTCTCCAAAGCCTGTGTCAAATAGGATTTTTCCTCTCTAGTATTCCATGCTTAACTTTTCGTAAGCAATATCATCACTTCTCCCTTGGTGATCAGATGCACTATAATTTCTATATAGTGCAAATAAAATACACTATTTTTTCATAAGCTTAGGACAGCTCTTTACTATTTATTTCCTATGCCTATAGAAGTGTATCCTAAGCCAGGCGTGGTGGTGCACACCTGTAATTCCAGCACTTGAGAGGCTGAGGCAGGAGAATCAGTGCAAGTTCGAAACCAGCCTGGGCTACAAAAATGAGCTCGAGGCCAGCCTGAGCTGCATAGTGAGACCCTGTCTCAAAAAGACAAAAAAAAAAAAAAAAAGTGTGTCCTGATAAGAAGCAGGGGTACTCTAGGACACTAGTTTCCAAATCTGACTCTTTAGGGACAAAGCGTATCCTGCCATTCCCTTACAGACCTGCATCTGGAGTCTGTGTTCTTCAGGAGCCTGAAGAAGAGGAGTGACAAGAGCAGAGGGCCATATTTTCCTGGAAAAAATAAAATAAAAACAGTTCGAAGCAGTATTGGATGCATGGGGATTAGTTGTTCTTTCTGCTCTTCGCAAGTGTTTGATAGTTTCCATAATGAGAAGATTTTTTTAAAAAAGAAGAAGTAAAGAAAAGGTTTCTGTGCAATCCCAACAGTCAGCCTGGTGTGGAGAGCACAGTCCACTCCTCCTTCGAGCAGAGGAGAACACGGAGACGAAGGCACTCACTGCTTACCTGCAGTACGGAAGGCCTGTTTCTGCCTCACAGCCTGAGCCCCTTCCTTCCACGTTATCATTGGGCTTAGAATTCAAAAGAACTTTGAGACAAATCTGATCTGTGTGATTCTCCTCTGTTTAACACAGAGAATTTGAGTTTCTTTCCTCACCAGCACAAGCTTTCCTCTCTAAGGTGCATTCCGTTGGATTGCAGTAACTGGCTTTTCAGACTGTCACTAGCTAGTGTGTGAGTTCTGTGTTGAAAGAGTGAATGGAGGAATGAGTGAGTGAGTGAGCAAGCAAAGCATGCGAGTGGGGGTGTGGGAAAAGACAGCGCACTGCTCCATGACCAGGGTCAGGAACGGAGCACTGCTATATACCAGGAAGGGGACAGACTGGCCATGTGTGAACCAGTGCAACAGCAGGACAAGAACGTTTCCTGCTACCAATTATAGGTTAGTGCTTTCAACCCAGTGTGACCTCCTGAAGCTCTATAACACACTGTGCAGTTTTGTGTCACATAAATACATCTTACTGATTTGGTCAAGCCTCTGGCCAGGTCAGTTAAAAATGTATCTGATTTTCTGTGTGATTTGACCAGAACCCCAGGATTAGAAGGAGTGGAGGAAAAAAGAATGGAGGGAAAAGGGAAACACCAGGTAATTGATACCGAAATAGCTATTGTGGGAGCTACCGTACTTCTTTTTGCTGTGCTTGCGACAAGTTGCGCCACCTGAATGTCTATAATTCAGTTCTACCACTATCTTCCTGGATGTTGTGTCAAATCCCACAGGTTTGAGTTCAGTCCCACAAAACTACCCCAGTTCAAACACCAGTCTCACATAATGGGTTACCTACAACTGCAGTCCAATGTGACTACAAACCTAAAATTCTCATACCTCCTACTGTTTTCTAGGATAAGCCGCAGAACTCAAAGTGACTTTGCTCACATTTGCTGGTTTATTATAAAGGGCAGGCAGAGGATGCAGGTTGGCTGATGGAAGAGATGTAGAAGGTGACCCATGGGTCAGCGCACAGCCTCCATGCAGTCAGGGCTCCCCACCTTCTTGCACCTCCATGTGCCCAGCACCCAGAAGCTGCAGTACTGCCCTCTAGGGATATCCTGGGACCTCAGTGTGGACATCATTGACCAAATCTATCTCTTCCCTCCACCCATCCTGGATGAAGAGGTCTGGTTGAAGTTCTCAGGCCTTTCGTCATGGCATGGTGTTTCTAGGGGCCAGCCCTTACCCGGGAAGCCTGCCACAAGTCACCTCCTGAGGACAAAAGGCACTCTTATTTCCCAGAGAAGTCCTGGGGGTTAGTTCTGTATTAGTAGCCAGGATCAAACATTTCCCCTTACCAAATATTAGGGGAAAAATTCTCGTTGCATCCCTACCTCTTACAACATCACAGAAAATGTAGGGGCTGTGCACCAAAAGGGCAGCAGAAATCAAGTACGTATTTATTACATCATAGTATTACCTTATATTGTAGTTTTTAGTGTGTTACCATATTTTTTTTTTAATGTCATTCCCATCTTTCCTTTTTTTTTTTTTTTTTTTTCAGGGTCTCACTACTGAGTCATAGTGATCCTCCTGTTTGTACCTCCCGAGGGCTGGGATTACAGACACACGCCACCATGCCCAATATCACCGGCTCAGAGCGCTCTAGAGCAGGCTGGCGCGGCACAAGGGACCAGGAACCGAACCCTGGCCCCTGCGCTTCCTCTAAGCAAGGGCTAAATCTGCTAAGCTATACCACCGGCCCTTTATTCTTTAATTACATTGGATAGAGTTCAAGACAAAACATTCCAAAGTTAATAAAACAATAGTATGAAATGTCAGGTTCACCTTTTGAGTAAAATTTGAGGTACTGGGTTCAGGATGACTCTGGGGTTTTTGTGTGTGTGTATTTTTAGGGAAGAGTCTACAGGGCATTCAGGGTCTCACTGCTAGATCAGACCCATAGTGATCCGCCTGTTTACAGCCTCCCAAGAGCTGGGATTAGAGGCGCATGCCACCACACCCAGTCTCAATTGCCGTCAATGCACCCTAGGTGAACAGGGCAGGGGGTTCAGGATGCCTCTGTAGTGTTTACAGTCTCTTCAAATGTGCTTAATTTTACTGATTTATTGAGATTTCACAGCTATAATTTTCACCTGCTTAAAGGGTACAGCTCAGTGGCATTTTTGTTTTCACTATCTTCAAGTTGTATAAACATTGCTATAATACAATTTTAGGATGTCTTTATCACTCCTGAAAGAATCTCTACCCTGATTAGTAGGCATTCCATTCCCCCACCCCTGACCACCACCTGCCTACTTTCTATCTATGAATTTGTCTTTTCCTGGTATCTCTTATAAGTAGAATAGTGCAACAAGTAGCCTTTTGTGGCTGGCTTCTTTCAGTCAGTATGTTTTTAATGTGTACATGCAATAGCATGCACCATTGCTTCATTTTTTTAATGGCCAGATATTATTTTATGGAATTGTGTCTTGTTAGTTTATCAGATGATGGACCTTTTGCTTCTATCTCTTTTGGGCTGTTGTGAATAATGTCACTCTTAATGTTGCTGGTTATTTCTGCATGAGCACATGTTTTCACTTCTCTTGAGTGTATATCTGAGAGGAGAATTGCTAGGTCATGCAGTAACTCTGTGTTTAGCAATTTGAGGAACAAATGGCTATCTGAAGTGACGGCCTCATTTTGTAGCCCTGTCAGCAGAGTATTCAACTCCATAGGCTCCACATTCTTGCCAATGCTTATTACTACAAATCTTCTAGGTGGCAGTCATCCTGTTGTGTGGGAGTGGCATCTCCATGTGGCTTTGACTTGCAATTCCCCACTGGCTAGTGATGTTGACCATCTTGCACTTATTGATTGTCATATATCGTCACTGGAAAATGTCCATGCAAATCGCTGGTTCATCTGTGTTGTGTGCCTTCCTATTGAGTTGTAGGAGTACCTGTTTCTTTTTAAGCATGTGTGAGTAAAAAAGTAAGTTAAAAATAGCAAATATTGTAAACATCTGAGAAATACATTGAACAATTTGAATGCCTTTTCATGTTACCTGTTTTTAGGGATAATTTCTGGATAAATCTGACAGTGGTAATGTATAACTATATAAATGCATCCTAAATCTCTTCATGCCCCATTAGCACAGGTGTAAGGCCTACTTGGGAAGCACTTAGTGGAGATAACTTGTTTACATTGAGAACATCTTGATATTTGTAAATTTTTCATATTATATAAATTCGGAACTCATGTGTAATTGCAAACATTTCACTGTTTCTGTTGGAAGTTTTTTTATCTTCAGCTAAGTTGTATGGAAATTCAAAGAGATAAGTATCTCATTTGTGGTATCGTGAATTTTTCCAGAGAAAGAAAACCTTTATTTTTCTTACAGCAGTTGAAGGAAATCATCTTTTATGTTCTTAAATTATCATAATTGAATTTCTCCATCACAGATTTGTAAAGCTATAGAGTATGTGTAAAGCCATATTTATTCATTTTATAATGTGAACATAAGTATACTAAACTTGATTATGTTAATTTCAGAAGAATAGCACATAAAGTTGAGAATTAGGCAAACATGCACAAGCCGCAATCGTCTACACACATTGCTTCTATTTCCTAAATAACATCAACTCCTATGCCCAGGTGGAATTGGCGTCTTTTTATTGCTGTGTCTGACATACCCACTGACTTTTCTCACCTCCATAACTAGAGCATCATGAACAGATGAAGCAGAACACAGACCCTTAATTGGAGTTTTCAACCAGAATCCGTGTGCTGGGGTGAGCTCCCAAGAGTTGAGTCCAGGGTAGTGTGACAGTTGCTCTGTGCCATGCAAGCTCGAGGTCAAGTGCTTAGAAGGGCACATGAAAGAGATGGCTCATATTCAGATTCAAGGGAGTGGATCTCAGTACTACAGATGCCTTCATCAGTGCTCGTGGCTATCCTGAATCTGTTTGAACTCTGTTTATTCCTAGAGCAGTTATGGCAAATTACCACAAACAAGTAGCTTAAAACAGCAGAATTGTATTCTATCACAGCTCTGGAAGTCTGAAGTCCAGTGTTGCAGGGTTGCACTCCCTGAAGCTCTAAGGAAGTACCCATCCTTGCCTCTTCCCAGCATCAGGGCCACCAGTGATCCTTCGGGTCCCTTGGCTCCATCATACCCAGCTCAGCTTCTGTTGTTGTGCGACCACTGTCTCCTGGTATCTCTGCACGTCCTGTCCTTTTTCTGTAGGACCCCCTGCTCCCAGTGTGACCTCATCAGAATAACTAATTGCACCTCCAAAGGTGCTATTTATTTCCATGTGAGGTCATGGCCTAAGATTGAAATTGACCAGAATATGGGAATAGGAAAAGCTGAATAGCATTCCACTAACCATTTCAGTTTCCAGGGACAACTTTTTAAGTGATTACAAGTTTTCCTGTATGTTGCCTCCTAAATAAAATGACCTAACAAAACATGCCTCAAAAATGGGCAAATATATTTGTAGGTTTCACAAACCTACAAAAAATCCACACAAGTATTCCATCCCCAGTTCCACATGCTGCACCAGCCCTGCTCCTGAGGCGCCCTGAGCCAGTGACTGAGTCCAGGCATGGTTGTGCACACCTGTAATTCCAGCTCTGGGGAGGCTGAAAACAGGAGAATCACTGTGAGTTCAGGCTGCATGGTGAGACCCTATACCAAATACATAAATAGAAAAAAATCCACAGAGAAAGTGGTATTTTTAAGTGCTTACAGTAACATAGAGCAGCTTTCTATGTGTCTGAGCTCACTGAATTCTGCTAGATTAATTCCATGAAATTACATTTAATTCTGTTAAAGTTTGCTTTAGTAAATTTAATTCTAATTTACTAAATTTGTTGGTAAAATCTTTAAATTTTTACCATTTTCTACCTGGTGCCATATCTATCTCCTTTTCTTTTTTCTTTTTTTTTTTTTTTTTTTTTTTTTTTTTTTGTCTTTTTGAGACAGAGTCTCACTATGCAATTCAGGCTGGCCTTGAGCTCACTTTTGTAGCCCAGGCTGGTCTCGAACTTGCACCAATCCTCCTGCCTCAGCCTCCCGAGTGCTGGGATTACAGGCATGAGCCACCATGCCTGGCTCCTTTTCATTTTAAAAAACACTGGACAACTGATGTTGCATGAACATCGGTTTCCTCATCTTATAAGTGGGCCAATAATTCAGTTACTTCACAGTTCTGTGATGGTTAGCAAATATCTCATGTCAAGTATAAGTGTTCTGCAAGTGTCAGTTCTGCTTTTTATGCCTTTTTCAAAAGGTTCTTTGGGAAATATATACATGCATTTTGTCATTATCACCAGAGAGGGTCTAGGGATAGACATATTGCAGACAACTGTTTTCTAATAGAGAATTGGCTTTAGACTATCAGAAAAATGCTTTTGGATTTATTTATTTATTATTGGTATGTTTCTAGTACATCATGATTGCATTCCTTGTGGAGAATTAGTACAAGTACAGAGTACATGTTAGTGCTTTCTCACACATGCCCATTCTCTCTCACTCTCTTGTTCTCTCGCTCTCTCACTCTCTCATTCTCTCGGTCTTCACTGTCTCAGAGGCAGAGTCTCAATTTGCAATTCATACTGACCTTAAGCTCACTTGTAGCCCAGGTTGGCTTTGAGCTTATGGCTATCCTCTAGCCTCAGCCTCCCAAGTACTAGGATTACAGGTGTATACCACCATGCCTGGTCCTTTCTCTCTCCCTCTGGTTCCTATCCCCATTTTGAGGCCCATCTATCTCCTATTTCATATTATCTGTCCTGTATTTTGTTCTTTATTTATATTTTGTGTTCTTCAAATGCCTGTTTTATTTTTCTTTATGGCAGAGTAATACTGTTGTGTATACAGCATCTTTTTTCTCTCTGTACTTATCTCCAGGTGGACATGTAGGTCACTTCCAAGATTTGCTTATTATGAATCATATTGCTATCAACATGCTGTGCATGCATCACTGTAATGTGGAGTCTATCTTCCAGAAAGATACAGAGAAGGGGAAGAGCTAGGTTGAAAGGGTTTCTAGTTTTACTTTTTTTGAGGTATTCCCATACTGATTTCCAAAAGGGTTGTACTAGTTCACATTCCCATCAAGAATGTAGAAGGATTGCCCTTTCCTTGCAGCCTGGCTAGTATTTGTTGTTGTTTGGTCTCTTGATGATAGATAGCCATTCTGCCTGGGATAAGATGGATCTCAGTGTTGTTTTGCTTTGCATTTCTCTAATGGATTGAGTTGTTGAGCATTTTTTCATGCATTTACTGGCTGTTTGTATTTCTGCTGAGAAGTATCAACATGCTACTTACCCATTTTGGGGGTTTTGTTGTTATTTTTTGTTTTATTTAGTCTTTGTTTTTTGAGAAAGGGTCTCACTTTGTAGTTTAGGCTGGCCTTAAATGCACTGCATAGCTCAGGCTGCCTCAAACTTGTGGTGATCCTCCTGCCTCAGCCTCTCAAATGCTAGGACCACAGGCGGGCACTGCTGTGCCTAGAAGTTGCACCCCACCCCCTTTTTTAAATTAGCCCAGCATACTGATATTACCCATTTCTTTGATTGTGTCTTTTGTATTGGTAGCCTAATTTAGAGTTCTTTATATATTATAGATAATAGTCCCCTGTCTTAGGAATATCTAGCAAAAGTTGCATCCATGCTATAGGTTGTCTCTTCACTCCATTGGTTGTTCTCTTTGCAGTATAGAAGTTTTTTTAATTTGCTAAGATGTCATTTGTTGACTTAAGGGCACTGGAATTCTGTTCAGGAAGTCTTGCCTATGTGTCTCCAAGAATTTTAACTTATTTTATTTTCCAGCAGATTAAGTGTTCCCATTTTGGTATTTATATCTTTGATCCATTTTTATTTTAGTTCAAAACATGGTGAAATATGTGGGTCTAGATTTCAATTTCTGGCTGTGGATAGCCAATTTTCCCAGTACTATTGTAAAAATGTGTTTTCTTTCTTTTAATTTTTATTAATGCATGTTTGTAGTACACAGTGATGACATTCATTCAGTGTAGGGAACTGGTATGTGTATATAACAATTTCAGTTCTTATGTCCCCTCCACTTTACCCCCTTTAATTTTGCCAGCATCAGATTCATTTATCTTATAAGACTTTAAAAAATTAAATATAATATACAAAACAGTTATACTAAGTCAAGGCACACTTTAAGATATACTGCACCCACTACATTAAATGACTTATCTCTTTTTCCTGTTATCTAGTGTGTGTGTGTGTGTGTGTGTGTGTGTGTGTGTGTGTGTGTGTGCACCTTACTTTTTTCTCGTTGCTGACGCAAATACCCGATACACAAAATGAAGGAAGGAAAGATTTATTTAGCTCACAGTTACTGGAGGTTTCAGTCCATACTCGCTGGATCCAAGGCACAGAGGCACATGGCAAAGAGCAGCAGTTCATGGCAGTGGAACAGCGACAATAGCAACAGAGGCAGTGGGCCAATCAGGGCAGCAGAGCAACAGCATGACTCTCTTTGTCTCCCTTTATATTACATCCAGGCTCTCTGCCTCAACCTATCCACCTTAGGCTACACCCATAATCCCAGAAGTACTTAGACCCATAATTCCATCAGTACTGAAACACATAATCCCAGGGATCATGAATCAAGTCTAAAGCCCTAGAAGTCCCGGCCCATGATTGCATGAGGCTTTGGAGGGGCAACTAAACATAAAGCATAACAGTGTGTTATTTTTTATGCAATAAAGTCATGTAATATTTAAGCTTGTGTCTCAGTTGTTTCATCTGATGTTATGGCCTCAAGGTGCAGCTGTTCTACACAGCACTTGTTTCTCCTTCTTTACAACTGAGTAGTGCTCTATTGTGTATAAATACCACATTTCTTTATTCATTTGTCTAGTTCTGTGAAGAATGCTATAGATGGACACATAGGCTATTTCCAAGCTTCAATCACTTCAAATTGTGCTGCTATAAGTATCAGTATGCACAGATCAAGGTGGTATGAGACCTTTAACTCTTTGGGGAAAGTATCTAAAAGGGGAATAGCTGAGTGAAGCAGAATTTCTAATTTTTTTTTTTTTTGAGAAATATCCCTACTGCCTTACATTGCAGTTGTGTCACACTATAATTTCAGTGAAAATAAAAAAGGGTTCCTTTCTCTCCACAGATTTTTGCTTGTTTTATTATTGGTTGATTTGATGATAACCATTTTTTTCTGGAGTGAAATGGAATCTCAGTGTGATTCTTACTAGCATTTAATGAGTGGCCAATTATGTTGAACAGATTTTCATGTATTTATTGGGCATTTGTGCTCATTTGAGACATACATGTTATTTTCAGATACCCACTTTTAAATTGGTTCTTTAAATTTAGGGGGGGTCTAGTTTTTTTTAGTTTTTTATAGATTCTAGATATTAATCCTTTGTCTGAAGATTAGCTGGCAAAAATTTTTCCCATTCTGTAGGTTGTCTCTTCACTTCACCGTTGATTTTCTTTGCTGTCAAGAGCCTTTTAAATTTGGTTATATCACACTTCTTGATTCTTAGTATTATTTCTTGTTCAGTTTGGGCTTTTTAAAAAGGTCTTTTCCTACACCTATGACTTCAAGAGTTTTACCTATTTTGTCTCACAACAGATTGTTTTTGTTCTAATATCTGACCTATTTCTATTTAAGTTTGGCATATAGTAAAAGATAAAACCTAGGTTAAACCTTTGGATGGCCAGTTTTTCTAGCACCATTTATTAAAGAAAGTGAAAAAAAAGAAGGTACCTTTCTTCTGGTATAAATCTTTGGGCCTTTGTCAAAGATTCAGGTTGCTTAATGTGTCTGAGATTGTTTTTGAATCCTCCATTCTGTTTTTATCTCTGTAGCTTTGTAATATAATTTTAGATCTGGGATTATGGTACCTCTTGCCTTGTGTTTCCTTACCCAAGATTACTTTTGCTATTCTGGGTCTCTTTTGGTTCTATATGCATTTTAAGATTTTTTTTTCTAGTTCTGTGAGGAATTTTGTTGGTGTTTTGATTGATATTGTGTTAAATCTGTATATGAATTTTGGAAGTATGACAGTTTTTAATATGTGGATTTTGTCTTTCCAGGAGCAGTGGCTATTTTCCATTTTTTGATGTCTTCTAAGGTCCCCTTTTCATAGTACTGTTGTTTCATTGCATATGTCTTTCACTTCCTTGGTTAGGTTAATTCTTAAATATTGCATTTTGGATGATATTGTGAATGGTATTATTTTGCTATTTTTCCACATGAGTCTAGTATTATATACAGGAAAGTATTGATATTTGCATTTTGTTATCTCCTTCATTATTGAGTTTGGTTATTAATCCAAGAGTCTTTCAGCAGAATTTTTGGGTCTTCTGCATAGATGATCATGTTGCCTGCAAATAATAATTTGCCTTCTTCCTTTCCAATATATATCCCTTTCATTTCTTTCTCTTGCCTGATTTCTCTGGGTGTTTTGAGGCCTATTTTGATAGGAGTTGGAATAGTGAAAACCTTGTCTTATTCGTGATGTTAGAGGCAAAGCTGTTAGTTTTTCCCTATTTAATGTAATGCTGGCAGTAGGTTGATAATAAAAACTTTTATCAGATTAAGATAAGGTCCTTCCATACCTGTTTTTTTCTGATTTTCTTTCTGTCCTGAATGGATGTCAGATTTTGTTAAAAGCTTTTCCTGTGAAATGATGATGTGATTTTTGTCCTTGCCTCTGTTTATGTGATGGCTCCTTCTATTGTTTTGCACATGTGAATCCATTTTTGCACCCCTGGGAAGAAGCCTCCTAGTTCACGAGGAAGATCTTCTTGATGGTTTGTTATATTCTGTTTATCAGTATCTTATTAAGGATTTCAGCCTATGGTCCTCTGTGTTGGTTGTTTCCTAATCTGGTTCTTGAATCAGGGCAGTGCTAGTTTTCAGGAATAAATTTGGCAGTACTCTTGCCCTTTTAATTTTATTAAGGAGTTTGTCAGGTATTGGTATTCAATTTTCCCTGAAGTTCTTGTAGTTTGATAGTGAATCCATCAGGACCAAGACTTTACTTAGTTGGTAGTTTTTTTATTATTATTTTTTGTTTGTTTTTGTTTTTGTTTCAATTTCATTGCCTTTTATGGATTATTCAGAGTTCTTTTATCTTCTTGGCTTGGTTTTGATCATTCATATGTTCTTTTTAATTCTGCAGTTTACTGTCATAAAGGTTTGTGAAGTATATATATATATATATATATATATATATATATATATATGCAGTGTCTATTGTGATTTCAGCTTTTTCATTTCTATTTGTGTTAATTTGGTTATTTTCTTTCTTTTTTATTTAAGTTTGCTGGTACAATTTACATAAGCATAATGATCCCATTCATCATAGGAAATTTGTATCTTTACATGATATATATCTTGAATTTTTTTTCCTGTTCCTCTCCCCTCCCTTCAACCCCTCTTCCCCTCCTTGTTTACAAAACATTGTTTCTATTTTATTTTTCTTTTCTCATTTTGTCTTTTCAATCCTTCCCCTGTCCTAGTTCCCCTTTTCCTTTGGAAAATTTCTTCCAATTTCACAATGTCCATTATACATTTTGGTTCATATTTACACTTTTATCTTCTCACACCAGATAGACAATAAAATATTTGTTTGTCTGACTTATTTTACTTAAGGATACAGTCTCAAGGTCCATCCATTTATTTTTTATTTTGTTTTTAGTATTATTTTCTTTTTTATTTTTAAGATCTTTTTTCTTTTAATAAGAAATAACAATGTGACATTTTCAAAGCATATTAGTAGTACATTCCCAATAATTGATATAATCCATTGTCATTGTCCTTGTAGTAGTTATACAGAGCACAGGATATAGACATGCTAATTTTTCTAATCGTTGTTGGTACAAAAAATTTCTTCTCATTGAACTAAAAGAAAGTAGTTGTATACATAGTCCAGTATTCCATAATCACAATGGATTATTGGCAGAACTGATAGTGTCGCAAGCTGTTGCTTTAAGCCTTTTAAGCTCAGCATACTAATCTAGCTTTATGTTTTATGCCTTATAGTTAAACTTTTCTGCTGGATGGTTAAGGGCAAGTTAAAGCAAGACCTATGTAATAAAACATGTAATTTTTGTATCTCCCAAGGTCAGTCAAATCCCCTCAGGATTTACTTTGAAACCATGTACAGTGCTTTGTAGAACTGTTGTCAGTGTCAGCCATCTGGATGAGTCATGGCCATTGCTTGACCAGTTTTCTGTCTGTGAAAGCCCAAGAGAATGTTTTCTCTCTAGGTAACTCTCCTTGGGCACACTACACATTGTCAATCCCTGTCCTCTGTGGTCCCATAATCTCCTTGGACAGAAAATTTGGGAAACCACTGAGTTATAGGATGTTACAGCACAGGTTCTTATGTCCTGAGTCCTCACTGAAAGTCCATCCATTTAGCTATAAATGTCTCACGTTTATCCTTATTTATAGCTGAGTGGTATTTCTTTATATTAAAAAAATCCCACCTTTATCCATTCCTGGATTGATGGGCATTTATGTTATTTCCAGGATTTAGCTGTGACAAATGGTGCTGCTATAAATATGAATATTTATAAACAAATATCACTATGGTATCCTTTTAATTCTTTCAGTACAACAGGGGACTAGCTAGGTCTAATTGGACCTCTGCTCCTAGTTGTTGAGGAATCTCCACACTGATTTCCACAGCACTTGTACCAGTCTACACTCCCACCAACACAGGGGAAAAAGGTTTCTTTTTTCCCACAATCCCACCAACATTTGCTTTTGGTTCATTTCTTGATGATAGCTGTTCTTTCTGCAGTAAGATAGAATCTAGGCATTTTTTAATTCTCATCTCTTGAATGGCCAATAATGTTGAGCATTTTTTCATTATTTATTTGCCATTTGTAGTCCTTCGTCTGAGAAGTGTCATCTCCAATGCCCATTTTTGGATTGGGTCCACAATCCTGGAAATAACACATTCTCAGTGGAAGTCTGGTTCTTGCTGTTTCAATTCTTTATATGTTCCAGACATTTGTCCTTTGAGGAATGAGCTGGCTAAGATTTTCTTTCCCACTCTGTGGGCTATCTTTTCACTCTATTGGTGGTTTCTTTTGCTGTGCAAAAGCTTTTAAGTAAGATGAGATCCTAGTTGCTGATTCCTTGTAGTATTTCCTATGTAATTGGGGTTTCATTACTGAAATCTCTATCTACCCTCATGTCTTCAAGAGTTCTGCCTATCCTCTCTTCCAGCATCTTTAAGTCTTTGATCAATTTTGACTGTAGTTGAGTGCATAGTGATAGACATGGGTCTCATGTTAGTGTGCAGCATGTGAAAAGCCAATTTTTCCAGCATCATTTATTAAAGAGGCTATCTTTTTTCCAGTGAACATATTTGGCCCCTTTGTCAAAGATAAGGTACCTGAGTGTATTTGTAGTTGTGTCTGCATCTTCTGATCTATTCCACTGATCCTCAGGTCTGCTTTTTGCCAGTACCATGCTGTTTTTATCACAGTAGCTTGGTAGTATAATTCCAAGTCAGGTATTGTGATGCACCCTGTCTTATCTTTGTTGCCTAGAATTTTCTTGCTATTCTGTGTCTCTTCTGTTTTAAAATGAATTCTAGGATTGTTTTCACTAGTTCTATGAGGCATGCTGATGCTATTTTGATTGAGATTACATAAATCAGTATGACAGTTTTTAGATGTATGACCATTTTCATTATGTTGGTTCTTCCTACCCAAGAGCAGGTGATATCTTCCCATTTCCATAGGGTAATTTTTATTCATAAATGTATCATTAGGAATTGCATGCAGCTGTAAAAAATACAGTGTGCCCAGATGTCACACCCTACCTAAGAATGTATGTATCTCTCTCTTGGGAAAGGAGTATGGAGGAGATTAGACCAGAGCTTGCCTGTGGCTTCTATGCAGGAGTCTAAACTGGCTGCTGAAGCTTCAACCATTTGAGTGTGTTGCACACTGTAGACCCGTAGGGAAGGAAGGCCACCTCTGCTAGCTGAGAAACATCCCAAAGCAACTCATTAAGAAGCTTCTACCCAGTAGTATAACTTGGGTCTCATTTGTCCCATGACCACACTTACCTACGAGGGGAGATATTCTCTTTCATTTCAGAGCTCAAAATCTCCATCTGCAAGAGCAGGTTCTCTTGCAAAGAAGGCAAGAAGTGGATGTGGTATAGGCGACCACATTGTCTGCTGTAGTCACGCTGTGTTCTCTAATTCTCAGTCCTGCTTTGGGATACACCTCTACACACCATTAAACTGGGGAATCACAGCACCAGGAGAAAAGCATTCTGTAGGAGTTGTGACTGTGGGCCTGTCGCAGGTCTATCACATTCCTCCCTTTGTGCCATGCAGCTCCCCCACCAAATGTCCAGCATGGTGAGACAGGACCCATTGCTCAGGATCACCTTAAGCTGCATGAGCTTGGTCATTCAATGCTTTACTTATAGATCCAGAACTGTAGAAAATTGCTTGATGCCTTGCTCAGCCATTTCATTGTGTGAGGTTTTAGGCAATGAGCCATGCATCACTACTCTGAATCCTGTTTCAGACAGCAAGAAAAATAGGCATATTGCTTCACAATTAACAGCCCTTCCTGAAGGCCCTCTCGGCAATTCTTTTGAGACTCTAGCACATCGCTGCAGTACCTGCTATATGTTTAGGAATGTCAGAATGAGTGAAGTAAAAAAGAAATGTAAGTTGAAATCAACACATGGTGCAAAATTAGCATTGAAGTGGCTATATAGGTCCTCTTCCTCCACTTCCATAATGAGTCAGAACATGGTCCATTCAACTGTACGACTTGGACTCTGATTCTGCCTGCCCATCAGAATGCGTGCCTTTGAGCACATCCTGGGTCCAGTGTAAGACAAGGGGGCCCCGGTGTGTCCAAGGCCCTCTGTGGCACTAGTGCTCCATCTCTGCTCAGGTGCTCGAGTAGCCGGGATGTCTGGGGAGCTTCTGCACCAGAGCTACAAGTGAGTAAGGCCCTAGGATCAGTCCTGGGGTTGAGCAAAGGAAGGCAGACATAGGCAGCTCAGCCCCAGCACCCTGAACCCATCCCCAGGTTTCCAGAATAGCAGAAACACTGGGGTGCAGTGTGTGCCTCAGTGGGACAGAGGCGCTGTAAGCCGCCATCACACAGTCAGTTCATTAGCTACACTGTGTTAAGGTCGCACGCCTACATCCAACTGGGAGGAAAGAGTAGGTGGAGGGTGGAGAGCTGGTGGTGGTGATGAAAGGGGAGAGGGGCCCTGCAGCCAGGACAATGCTGCCAGGGGGTTCAGGGGGAGGCCACAGTGCCCTACCTAGTGGGAACAGGAACTGTAGCTCTTCACTTGGTGGCTGAAGAAAGAACTAGGTGCAAGGCTGAACAGCTCACAGGATTAAAAATAAAAAGTAAGTTCCTCATTTATAATTCTGCTTAACACAGAACATTTATAAAATATAGCCTCTGGAAAAAAGTGACATGAAATGCATGATAACATGTCATTCTCAGTCTTTTCCTAATAAAATATGCAAGGAGCCAGAGATCAAAGGAAGCAGATGTTCAGGGAGCTGTTGTGTCCCGGGTCTGGCAGAGACAGGATGGTGTGCTGCGTTTTAAATGGGCCCTTTGGTCAGCTTCTTATCTTCCCGCCTACCTGGGTGTGGCAGCTTTCTTGAGTTTCATGCTTTCACGCTTTCTCTCCTCACAGCTCACTGCCTGAACTTAAAGCCTTATTTTATTCTTCAGCAGGGCCTGAGCTGTCTGCCACCAACTGTCTCTAGCTTATACCAGCTTCAGATGCTATCAAAGGCAGAGGATTACAGGACCATTGAGATCAAACAGAGAGAGCAAATTTGATGATGAAGTGGGAGAAGCAGACCAGGGTTTGTCCCTAATGGTCTGTCCCATCCATGTGAGTGAATTATGTATGTGCTGACTGGAGCTGCCAGCACTGGCTAATCTGCCTGTGGCTGAGTCCACCTGAGTCCAAGAAAGAAACCAAAGGCCACAACCGGCCTGTGGCACTCAAGTGAACATCTGCACCCTCCCATTCCAAAAACTTACTGCAAATGGTTCAGCGCTCCATGGGGTGTGTGCCAACCCCCTGGGCTTTTCTTTGTAAAGAACTGTGGGGAACATAGAGAACATTTGGAAATAAAGCACTTATATGTCTAAAAGGGTTGGAGCCTCTTTTGTTACAATGGGAGAGAAACTAGTTTCAATTAATGTTGAGATTTTATCAGACCAGTAGGCAGCTGGCAAATTTCTTAAGATCTTTCTGGTACCAGAAACACATGTGTCCTACAAGTTTAATAGGTCCAACATGGTCCCCTATTTGAGGAGGGTCAGGAAGATCAGGGGTCGTAGGAGTAGTAGTAGCAGCAGTGGCAGCAGCAGCAGGAGGAGCAGCAATGTATTTGGTTGGCACAGGGTCTCACTGTGCATCTTGGACTCGTAGTGATCCTCCTGTTTTCAGACTCCTCAGTGCTGGGATTACAGGTGGGCATCAGCAGGCCTGGACTCTGGCTGGCTCAGTGCTCCAGGGACTGGCATGGCATGTAGAACTGGGCATTGAGCCAGGGTCCCTGCACTTACCTAAGCAGACACTTTAGTCTTCAGAGGTATCTCACCGGCCCCATATTAATTTTTAAGGCAAGGATAGAGTCACTGTTTGAGCCCACTAATGAACCTGCCCTCCTCATGCACCCACTCACTCCTTTATCTATCTCCATGGTGTGTGTTATCTTCTCTCTTCACCTATCCTCTGTATGTATAAAGTAAAAGTAGTTCATTTGGTTATTAGCAAAAGATTATTTGGGAGCTTATTATTATAACTTTTTAAAACTGTACTTGTGAAATCACAACTTTCAAAAACCTTAATGTCAGGAATAATATTGAGGAAGCTCTGGGGTTCTCAGATATAAGCAGCAAACACCAAGTAACCAGGACATGCAGAGTGTGAGACCTTGCTCATGAATTACAATAGTCCAAGTCAGGCAGTGCTGTGTTCATCTGGGGAGGCGCTCACCCCTGCCCCGTGTGCCTCCACTTGCAGAAGTGGCTAGTGGCAGACACAGACCTTTGCTGGACATCTGAAGAGGACAGTTACAGCTAAGGCATGTGGCCACTTCCTGAGGAATCACTGGTCCTGCTGCTCCTTCCCTTTCATCCGCCCACCCACCCATGCACACATCTTCATTTACTAACATCTAAGATCTTCAGACTTCCCCTCAGCACCAGGTGAGGAGGGGGAGCTCATATGAATGAGTGGGGTGCCCATAAGCATGACTGGCCCTGCCCCATGCCCTTCCCTCACAAAT
Organism: Myocastor coypus; assembly: GCA_004027025.1. NCBI lineage: Eukaryota > Metazoa > Chordata > Mammalia > Rodentia > Myocastoridae > Myocastor > Myocastor coypus. The sequence goes on along the minus strand of PVJA010000090.1, from coordinate 172,788 downwards.
TGAGATGGGAGGACTTATGGCTTGTTAAAGCATCACGGCCTCAGCACCTTCCTCTGGTAGTCTAAGTCGGTTGGAAAACCTGGGGTCACAAAAACAGTCCTGTCATGAACTGTTGAATTATGGACACAGGTGCCAAGCAGAAAGGGTACAGATTAGTCTCTCTCCATTTTCTTGTCATTATCTCAATATGCTGTTCCAAATTAGTCTCAAATTCTGGCAGGCAGCAGCCCCTGAGATGGACTGCAGGCTTCAGGAATCCCTACAGCCAAATGTGTGGACAAAAACATGCAAAGCCTTTAACAGTGAGCATGGGAGCTGGTCCATCGGCGCCAAGCTGGCTTGCTTCCCCTGGGAGGAAGTGACAGTGGCTGCTTGGTGCTTTCACATGGCCAGTTTTCCCTGTGGGAAGCTGTAAAAATACCTCTTAAGGCTGGTTTGTATATGCAACAGAGGGGCATACCTGCCTTTGCGGGAGCAGCATTCTCTCCCTCCATGCATTGCAAGCCTTTGAGGGGTGACTGCATTGTGAAAAAAAAAAAAAACCACAGAGCTGCAGGTTCTGGCACAGCTCAACTCCTCGGAAACCAGCCCTTCACTCTCCCCCATTCAGCATCTCCAGTAGAAACCTCTCAGCACAGATGTGTGGAGAGTTTCGCTAGGCTGATGGCTTGGGGGTTTTAGGTCTCTGAGAGCGAGGAAAGGGAAAAGGGAAGCAGAGGAATCATGCTGCTTGTGTTAGGTCCATAAAACATTTCTTCCCCTTTCTTTGACTTCAAAATCCTATCTTGAGGTTTAAAGTAACACAGGAAACTAGATAGAGATGCTGGTGAATGTTCCTTAAGAGTAGTCTGAACTTCTAAGGAGACAGGCTTTGGGGGTAATTAAAACAAATCCACCCTTTCAGAACAGCCACAGCAGCCACACGTGGTTCCTCACAAGTGTGCAGTGGGGTCAGTCATACACAGCCCTAATCTGTAGACAGGTGTTCGTGCAGAATGGAACGTGCAGCTTTCACCAAACAGCCATTGGCTCCTGAGCTATATGCCTGAGGTTTTCACTTCAGTGGCAAAAAGTGAAATTATCCATTTTGCTTTTTTTCAACAGAGAAAGTGCCCCTCAATGGGTAAAATCTCCAGAGCTGTCCAGCCACACATATGCAGCCTCTATCAGCGAATACCCCTTCTTTTTTAGATTAAACAGCCCAGCTTGGTTAAGATGATTGTCTCTGGTCAGAAAGTGGCTGTTTCCCTACTAGGTAGACAGGGGAGTAGGACAAATGAGGAAGTGTACAGTTCTTCCAGCAGCCTTGGATTGAGACAGGCCAGACCCCCAGGTGACCTGGAACGACACCAATATCTGGAAAGTATCTTTTGTCAGCAACACCTGTCTATTGTCATTCCAACAAAAATTAGGAATTGACTCATGAGGGAATAAAATTAGTGCATTTGGTTGGAGCCCTGGCAGTGTCTGATGTGGTGACTTGGAGGGAGTTCAAGTGAATGCAAAAAGAGTAATTTCAAGAAGTTAGAGCAAGCACATCTTCAGGGCCATGTTGGCAGCAGGTGTGCATTGTGTCCTGTCCAGATAGGTCACTGTCAACAGTCCTCGGGCAATATGCAAACATTTGCTGTCCCTGGAGAGCCAAAATTTCTGCCCAGCTTCTTCCTTAATTACTCTGTGCATGTTTTGTAAAGGGAAATAGATCTCTCTTACAGCTAACAAAATAGCCATGGGCTTGGAATACATCTTAGCATGGAGCATCTGAAAATAGCTCGACTCTGAAGTTCCGTGATGAAGCTGTCCTCTGGCAATGAGGTAAAAATAAGTCTTTATCCATCATCAGCACAAGTGCAGCCGAGCCCTCTCAGGGACTTTGTTCTAGCATGTGCATCTGCTCTGGGCCACTGTCTGTCCCTCAGAGCCAATCCACAGAGGGCAGGAACATCCTATAGAGAAGACTCAGGCTGACCTTGATGTTCTTGGAGAAGTGGTGCCCTGCTGTCCTTGGGATTCTAGATTGACTGAGCTGTTCCAGTCATGATTGTGGAATTCTGGGGAGTCAAGAGAACTATCCCCAAGAGAATGACTGGGTGTGATAGTTGCTTTGAAAGCCATCTTAGGGGATAAGTAAGATTTGGCATCCAGATGTATCTTCAAATATTTCTGTCAGAAGGTAATCAACATCTAATTTTGTCCTTTGAAGCATTTTTAAAATATTTTTTATTTTCTCTCCAGAGGCCTGAAAACCCCATTTTTCTTAGTCTGCACTTAAAGTCATACTTTGCTATAAGCAAGTTAACTCTTGTAAAAACCTATTACAACCAGTTAACTCCTCTCACCAGTTTGATCACCTAATATTGAACAGGAGGATCTTTTGTAATACTTAGAAAGTAGAATCGTTTAGAGTTTCCCTTTACAGGGGATTTCTTTACAAAGTCTCTGGTTCTTGGAGTGGAAGTTAAAAGAAAATATTATTTAAAACATATGCTGCACCGAAGAAGTAAGATGTACTTTGCAAGACAGATGCCCACAGCAGATTGAGTGTTTGCTTTGAAAACCCCTGAAAAAGGCACGTGAGAGGAAGAACAAGGGCCTCCCCTGTGTATGCATATTTCCGGATGGGGTCAGGAAAATCTCGCTAGAAGCCATGTGTCTCAATGCATCAAAATGACTTCCAATGTGTACTTGCTGCACTATGCCTCATTGTAGTTCACACCTAAGTTCACATTAGGAAAAAGGCCTTAGAGCCAAGCAGAATAATGGTCACAACAAGACACCAGCTGCCCTCTTGGACCCTCGTGAGTGTGGGTTGCTCTAGTTAATTGCATGCAAACAGTGGCCACTTCCGGAAGTTTGTAATCTGAAAAATGAGATTAACAATAGCAGGAAAGCTGATTACAAAGAGATAGGTCTACAATCAGAATGTTAGCCCTGTAGAGCAGAAAGGGAAGCTTCTGAAGATGGCTCACTTCAGTTGGTGTATAATAAAGGTCTAAAAAGAGATTTTATGCCTGTAATCCCAGCACTTGACAGGCTGAGGCAGGAGGATTGGTGCCAGTTCAAGACCAACCTGGGCTACAAAAGTGAGCTCCAGGCCAGTCTGAACTGCATAGCAAGATCCTGTCTCAAAAAGACAAAAAATAAATAAATATAAGAAATTTTAAAGTGGATAGTGCTAAAATCAGACCACTGTTGTCTACCTCCCCCTAAAATTGTATTTTTTTCATTTTCATGTGGGACATTGATGTCTCCAGAAATTAAAACATTGGTGTCACTCTTGTCATGTGAGACGCATGAGGAAGTGTACCATGGCTCTGCGGGCCTGCCAGCTGCCCCTTCCCATGCTCTGGAGGGCGGGCAGTGAGCCGGGCTACTGCTCCTGGCAGAGAAGCCTGAGCCTCTCCCACTCCTAGGTAGACGGCATTGAAGTGCTCCCTCTGTGCACCATAAAATGGCTGTCACCGATGTCATCTCTAGAGAAGAGGTTTAAAACTGTCCTCAGTGAGTAGCGTGACAAATATTTAACTGTTCCATCCTTAAATGTCAACCTCAACCAGAAACCTCTGCCTGCATGTAGGTAGTCTCTTTAAAAGAAGGTACACAGACTGATGAGAGGTCTGCTTGCAGACCGCAGAAGGCTCATTTGCAAGCGACCTCATTTAGTGGCATGATAGAAGATGATAAACTGAAGGGGATAGCTTATGGTAAACGTTGCTGTTGTCACGATCTTCATCAGACATGTGCAGAGCTTCCAGAAGGTCTGAGGTGTAGTCCCTCCTGGCCCACAGGGCACTGTCCATTGAGAGGGAATGCAAGAGTCACTCATTCAACAGATGTTCATTTCGGTGCAGACCCTGTCCCAGGGCCTGGAGGTTCAGCTGGGAACAAGGCAGGCAAGGTCTCCTGCATTCATGCAATTTTTATTTTACAGAGAAATATGCAAAATGTAAGCAAGTAAAAGCCAAATAAGAAAAATAATTTTAATTAAGCAGTGTGAAGAGATTAAGAAACTGCAGTGTAAGTAATCTAGGGGTGGGTGCTCCTTGATGGAAGAGCCAGGAAGAAGCCTAGAAGGATGGGCTGACAGCTGAGGTGAGTCCTGGGGGACAGTACAGGCGTCCTTGTATGGAGCTGGGGCACCTGCTTTTCAGTAGGCAGAGAGCAAGTGCAAAGATCCTGAGATAGGAACAAATGAAGGATGTTTTCCAAAACTAAATAGCAATGATACTTTATAAAAATTTTAGACAGTGGTAGGTGTGTTAAGTATAGGCTTTGAAAATAAAACGAGAGAGCTGGCCATAGTGGTACATGCCTCGAACCCCAAGACTCTGGGAGGCTGAAGCAGGAGAATTGCAAGTGTGAGCCCAGCCTGGGCAGTTTAATGATGTAATGAGGCTCTGTCTCAAAACAGGAGATAGGTGCTCAGTGTGGAGGTGCTGGGATCAGTGCCCAGTATGACATGGGTAATGGCATTCAGGAGAAGAAGGCTGAAAGGAGGTGTCAGAAAATTCTTGGGGAGTAGATAGGCTGGATAGGGGCTTAAGGTATGTATAGAGCCTAGGCTGAAAAGATGTGGGGTTAGCAGGGAGATGGGTTAAGGGGGTGAACTGAGACACCAAGGCAAGTTTCAGGGGAATCCTATGGTGGAAAGGAAGTTTGGATGATTAGATCATAGCAGATGTAGCTAGACTAGTAGGCATGGGCAGCCATGGGGGTGTTGGAGCCAAGGGGGTGATGCGGGGCTGGCAGTGAATCTGAAGAGCAGTGTAATGGGGTGGACTGTAGAAGGAAGTGCAGGCGGCTGCAGAGCAGCCTGAGGCCTGACATAGGGCAGCATGGATTGTACATGAGAATGCCATCTGGGAAGAGAGAACCAAGGAGGCTTTGCACAGTCATCTAAGGGGGAAATCCTTCTCCCATTTATCTCTACCATCGCGTAACTTTGGGGAGGAAGTAGAGAGAAGGATCATACACTTGAAAACCATGATGTAGCTAGGAAGGGAGTTCTAGATTTGCAAGCCCAGTGCCTACCAGTAACCTGTACCTATCTAAATTTGAATTTATTAAATTTTAGTTTTGAGAACTTCTGTTTTCTTTTTCTTCTTTTTTTAAATGTATTTAGTACAGGTGTACAGGATCTCACTACACAAATTGGACTTGTAGTGATCCTTCTGTTTTCAGCCTCCCAAGCACCAGAATTACAGGTATGCGCCACCACACCCAGTCTTCTATTTAAATTTGAAATAAATTGAAAACAAAGAAAAGTTTTAAAAATATGCATTGCTCTGTTAGAAGTCTCCACATTTCAAGGGCTCCACAGCTCATAGGTAGCCAGTGGCTATGCTATTGGGCAGTGTAGCTATAATGCATTTATGTCATTTCAGAGGGTGCTATTAGCATTGAGTTGCACCTTGAATTTCTTTAATAAGAAAACCCCTTTGATCTTTCTCATAACAAAATCTCCCATGGTGCTTTGGGTCACAAGCTACCCTCCTGTTGAAACTCCTCTGGGTACAGAACATAGCCAGTTACTGATACTGATTAGTTCTTGTGATATTCCATTGCTTTTATGGTAAGATACTTGGCAAAGAATTAAAAAAAAAAAAAAAATCCTCTCCAGAAAAAAAAAAAAAAAAATGTTTGCAAGGATCTGTGGAGCAGAATGTTGTCGGGTGGGGGCTGTGTTCTGACAGAAGTGCAGGACATCAGATCCCTCACTCCTCTAGTCAGGACCAACTTTAATAGAACTTCTTGGCTTATGTCCCTGGATGTCATCCTATTTCCCTCTAGTGGAATGAAAGGGTATCTGTCATTGGCCCCAGCTTGGATGCCGTGGAGATGTCATTGTCATTTATGTCCATACCACCATAGGCTCCTTCTTTACATTTTACCTGTTTTTTTCTATTCTTAGAGGAAAAAATAACCTTCAGGTTTACGTCTATTTGAATTACTTGCGGGAAAGGCATTTATGCTGAATCTCACTATTTATCCTGGTACCATGTGGCGAGCTCAGTGCGGTACCGGAGTCCCACTAATTGGGTCCAAAGTGTGGTTTGAGGCTCCAATTTACCATTTGCTAGCCATGGATAGGTTCTTCTCAAATTGTTCACTCTTCTGAGCATCTGTTTCTTTGTTGTTAAGTTGGAGGCTGTCCTCTGACCCTCCTGACCTTATCTCCAGATAGAAAGCTACAGTGCACATCCTTTGCAAAGTACACAGACTTTCCGTTTGCCTGGCCTCATTCCCAGCATGCTCCTGAAGGCCTCCTTTGGGACAATGGACAAACAGACAAACTGAGCCTACATTTCCAAACCATCCACATAGAGATGTGGAGCATAGGGCAGCTTTTTGGTTGGTTTCCTGGGCCCTGGGGTACCATTTAGTTCTGTCCTAGACCCTCTTCCCTTTACATACTGAGTGTGCTAAGGTTAAACTGACAGGAAAAAAAAAATCGATAAATGTTAGCAGTTATGGTACTTCTGTGTCTTCAAATGAAAGGAACAGCCCAGAGGTCTGTGTGCAGATGCACTCCATGCTACTGTCCTCTCTCCTTCTTCATTCCAGCCACCATTTCAGAGGGAAGCTGGCAACAAATCCAAGCATTTGTTCTGGTAAATAGCATGGATGTTCTGCTGGTAAATAGTGGGATTTTAATCCCACTGTTTGCTACCAGTGGAAATATTAGCATACTAATGGTGATATTTTGTTGGGTAATTGTTTTACATTTTTAAAATCAACAGAAAAATGACTTAAATTTACATAATAGGTTTCCGCCACCCAAAGGGCAACCTTCACATTTTTAGGGAAGCTGAACAAATAGTGCCGGTGGGCTGGGATGCAGGCCTGGAGGTCTCCAGGGGAATCGCTCCATGAGAACTACTATTTTTGTCATTTTTTAGATGGAGTTCTGGGGGCATTGCTGGGGAGGACATTTAAGTCACAGTTGGAGGAAAGTGCATTAGTGTTGCCTCCTATTGTTTAGGAGCCGGGAGAGAGGCAGCAGGAGTGCTTCCATTCTGTGCCCCTGTGTGCTGCACAGCCAAGGCCCGCTGCAGCCAGGCAGGGGTGCCTGCGCATCCACGAGGAAGGAGAGGGCCACATCAGAGGCAGGAGAGACCACAGCCAAAGCACAGTGCACTGTGGTGGGGTCAGTGTTTTTCATGAGAGAAGGCAGGGCGCAAGGGTCTCCTACCACATCACATCTATAAAACCTCACCCAGTGCTTCCATGTAAAGTTACCCAGAGCTTGTCTGCTTGTGTAAGTTGCTCTCCTTTTTTTTTTTTTTTTTGTCCTTCAGATCAGTCCTCCTTAACTGACAAATGGTTGGAGATTGACTAAAATAAATCTCTGTGTTTTCTCAGTTCCTAGTTATAGAAAAGGAGTGAGAGGGTATCAATAAAAACAATAAATATATTTTCTTTTTGGTACCAGGTATCAAAATCAGGACATTTTGTTTGCCAGGCAGGTACTTATGCCACTGAGCTATATCCCTGGCCCAAAACCAATAAATTTTTGAGGAGCAAGAAGCTTATTGTAGTCAAAGAAAATATTGACTGTCCATTTGTGGAGGCTTGGAATACACTGGGAAGGTGAGAAAGCTTGTTCCGTGGACCGATGCCCTGGTCTAACAGAAGTTCAGGAGCACCAAGCACCTTTCAGCTAATGGAGAAACCTGCTTACTCTGGAGCTGATCCAGAGGACTCAGCACCCATGACCGGAGTGCCTGGCTCACAGGCCAGCCCTTGCCTCCTAGTGGACAGCTAGCTTTGAATGTGACAGTTTATGGTCAGCTGCTTGGCTCATGATTTCCACTTCTGGCTTTTATCATAAGGAATTGACAAGGCTCTTACACAGTCTGTGCCCATACATGCTTGTGGCAATGGTATAAAACATTGATAATCTAAACCTAAATTTATAGAAATTGAGGACTGTCTAAATTAATTATAATAAATATATACAATGAAATATGATGGATGTTATACACCTTTATATTTAAAACATGGAGAGGTGTTTAAGACGAAGTGCAGATTAAAAAGAGACAGACCAGTTTTAGTGTGATCCTTCTACTTTCCTTCCACTCATCCATCCATCCATCCATCCACCCATCCATCTGTCCTTCCCCCATCTCTCTTGCTGATAGAAATATACCAAAATGTTAATATTTGTTTCTTTTGATTTAACCATATCTTATGCAAATTTAACAAAACTATGTATAGTATTATTATAATAAATATGATTTACCTATGTAAATTACGATAAAAATTTGAAAATAACCATAAGCCGCACCTTTCTTAAAAGTGGGGCCATCTCCAAGAAGTTCATTGAGCAGCAAGAATTAAATTTCTTTCCATGACTTAGAGGCTTTGCTGTTGGGACATACTGCCTAGGAGTAGTGAGCTGTGTGCCTAGAAAATCAGAGGCACCTTGAGAAGGAATCCTGCCCTTTTGGACTTCATAGTTATAGAAAGATAGGGTTGCACCTTCTGCCCCCTCTGTGTGTTTAATCAGATGAACAAATACCAGCTGCTGGGGAACCTCCGGCCATTCTCATAAGGCATAAAAGTCAGCCTCCTTGCAAATAACATTACATTTTTTCAAGTCCATTACTAAAATCAGTGCAGAATCCTAGGCATTTGCTCAAGCTACTATCAAGTACTACGCTTCTACCTTTGTCCCAGGCTATTACAGAACAACAGACAGGCATCTCATAAGGCAACCCGATTCTGTCTTTGCTAGATTAAGCAAAGATGATGGAGCCTGGACACTCATGAATACATGGGTATCTCCTTTATCTCTGATGTGGTCTCAGTGATGTGAACTTGGCCATGAGTTTTTAGAAGTGATACATAGCTTTTTACAGGCCTGGCAGGGATCCACAGAGTTAGGATGCTTCTTTTATTCCTATTTTATTTTCCTTTCAAACTGAGGCAGTGGAACCAACAAAATCTGTAATTAGTGTGAATGTTGATTGGTGCTTAAAAAAAAAAATAAAAGCCGGGCGTGGTGGCTCACGCCTGTAATCCCAGCACTCGGGAGGCTGAGGCAGGAGGATTGGTGCGAGTTCGAGACCAGCTTGGGCTACAAAAGTGAGCTCAAGGCCAGCCTCAACTGCATGGCGAGACCCTGTCTCAAAAAGACAAAAAAAAAATAAAAAATAAAAAATAAAATAAAAACTATAAAGCTTTAGAGGTAATGTATCAGTGGTGGCTAAGGGTGCAGGTGGGGAGGGTGTGAAGCTGGGGGGCAAGGCAGCGTTTTGGTGTGAGGGAGCAGTCTTGTATCATGAATATGAGTGTGATCAGAAACCCCACAGAGCTACAGACACGCATGCAGTCAGTGGGTATAAAACCTAGAGTCCATCTATAGCATCATACCAGTGTCTCTTTCTGGGTCTGACACTTACTACCATTATGTGAGATATTGCTGTCACTGGAAGGGGCAGCTCGTGGGCACTCTCTGCACTGTTTTTGCAACTTGTGAGTCTAAAACTCTATGAGCAAGAATGAACATTTTTAAATAACTTTTTAAAAAGTGATGCTTTCTTGACAAGATTCCCATGCTTGGGGTTATCATAAAGCTAGTGAAGATACCCAGCACACTTAATTCAGGGGGCAAAAAATTACCCTTAAGACAAAAGCTTCCATGGACCCCTGAGTATATAATGCAGGCAAAGAAATGAAGCAGTAACTGCAGAAAATGGTACAGCTACCACCTTGGCTTTGTCTTACATGTAAGAGGGCCATCGGTCCCACACATCGCTCTGGACTGTTGTCCCTCGCTGGAAGCAGACTGTCCCTTACCTGGAATGAGACTTTTCTTCAAGGTGAAGTTGCTGCTTGCACTGACAGCAAGCAGATCGCTTGCTCAGGTCCCCTTCTGGCTTCTGTTTTCCTCTGCCACAAGAATTGAATGTCCTACCTGGGACTTGACCTTTCATGCCTTAGTCCTGGATGAGCAGGCAGCTTCCTGTACATGCAGCCACTGACATCTAACATGAAAGAGAAGTAAGGCTGGCCAGTGAGGCATGAGCAGAACTGGTGATGCCGCTTCCAAGGGCAAGACTTAGGAGCCACTGAACAGTCCTAACATTTTTATCTTCTCTGCCATGGGACCAGCGCTGCCCTAAACAGGTACTCCCCTAGTGGTAAAGCCCCCTAAGTACAAAGTGAGAAATACACATCGTGCTTAACCACTGAAGCTTTGGGGCAGCTTCTCTGTGTAGCACAACCAAGTCCTTCATTAGTGAGGCCAAACCTGAGCCCAACCTGGTCTTCACCACCTCAGCAAATGGTAAATTCTTGAGTAGAACTGAAGAATTTGATAGATAAGGAAATAGCCTTATGTTTTAAGTAAGCTATGCTTGAGTTTTATGTTGCGGACACTGGCCCATCTAAAATGTATTATGATATCAAAGTTCTAAGGCTGCATATGGTGCCACATGCCTTATATCCGGGCTCTTGGGAGGCTGTAAACAGGCAGATTGCTATGAGTCTGATCTAGTAGTGAGACCCTGAACACCCTATAGACCCTTCCCTAAAATTAAAAAAAAAAAAAAAAATTTTTAAAGAATTCCAAGTTAAAAAAAAAAAAAAAAAAAAAAAGAATTCCAAGTTAAATCCTCAGAGATTCTTTCTGGAAATGGAAAGCTATACTAGATGGAACAGAACCTCGCACAGATCAGTGTCTTTAGAGGATGGTGGCATATAAAACATACTACAAAATAGAAAGAAATAGATCAAAGTAAAGCCTTTGATTGAGATTTTTAGAAGGCAAAAGACAGTATGATCTGCAAAACACAATATGATCTGAAGAGAAACAAGTCTATTAAGATTTTCATTGTATTGGTGACTGGCTGTATTGAAAATGAAAATGTCTTCATAGTTATCCTGCACAGATAAATTCTTCCTGGCAGATTGCTAGGGAAGCTGTAGGCAGAGCCCCTTCCTTACAGACCCCACTGCTGTGCCTCAGTCACCCCAACGTGCAGTCTATCACTTCAGTGGTGCCTCATGAACCTGCTGAAATATAACCAAATGCTTTGGATGGGCTTCCTGGCCATTTGAATTACTTAAAAAATTGTGGATTTTTTTTTCTCACTTCAGTCTTTTCCAATAGTATTCAAATTCTCCTTTCACTATCATCTCTAAACCTTGTCTGTCCCCACGCTCCTCAGGGGCATTTTACTTCTAAATTTAGCAAGAGAAAAGCTATATGATTGCTCTGTGGGGGTGGGGAGTATCTCTGTTTCTATCTTTGACATAAATGTCATCCTGGTGTATGTTTCACTCATGACTTGCCCCTTTCATTAGATAGTAGAGCTCAAAGACCAGTTCACATTAAGAAAGGCAGCTCATTTCATTTGCTGTTGGATATTTATCTAGATCTTTTTAAAAGACTTTTTGGCTTCATATTTAACAACAGCATCTTGTTTAGCTGAGTAAAGAACCCTAAGAATAATTCTACCAGTAGTCTGGTTTGACAGATTAGTCCAACTGTAAATATAATTGTTAATCATCAAAAAAAAAAAAAAAAAAATGGGCTAGGTTACAGATTAGAATCACAAGCTATCACCAGAAATGGAAATTCCTTTACTGCCTCTTAGAAGAGGCAGCACCCAATTACACCAGTGTGGTAAAGGCCAAGAAAATACACTGAGAAGCTAGATACCGAGCAGGCGATGTTGATGGGCAGCTGATCAGGCTGCAGGAAGCCTGCGGAGGACCTCAGACTCAGTGTGACCCCCAGGTTATGTAAAAGCACCCTGACTTTAGTAACACTCTCACTTCTCCTTAACAGAAAGAAACCTTAAAGAGTAGGAATTTTTCTTGTCTCATCAAATTTTTTAAAAATTCTGCTTCCTAAGAAATTTAAGATCACGGTTTGGATGCCAACTTCTTCCTGAGAGCACTGTTTATGGTGTTGCGTATGTAGTCAGCATGTGGGTGACATTTAGACCCAAGCTTCCCTTACAAGGATGACTCATGAGAACACATCAGATGGCAAAGCAGGGAATTTTCCTTGGTATTTAGGTGGAGCAGCTTGAAGAAGCCACACTGCTCCGGGTGCTTAAGGAAGTCAGATTGCAGAGCTTCACATTGTTAAAACTGTCTTTCCCAGAAACTGAAAGCCTGAACCCAGGCCTCCAGGACATGTGTTTTGGTCCTTCAGGAAGAACCTTCAGGCCCTTTGGAGGCCATCAGATGCAGGAAGAACATGGGAGCCAGCGTGACCTCTGCTGAAGTCCTGCCAGTATTTTACTCATATGAAAAGGGCAGATGGGGCCAGTGAGATAGCTCAGTCTAAAGTGCCTGCGTAGGCAAGCTTGGGCAAAGTGCAGGGCCAGCGGTTCAATCCCTTGTATCATATGCCATGCCAGCCCTGCTCCCAGGGTTGGCTGAGCCAGCTACAAAAGGGCAGATGGAGCAACGTCTGTTTGCATAGACAAATCCTTGTCGTGGACCCTAACTGCCTGCCCCATGAAATCCCCCCAAAGGATTCACTCTGCACATGGCTAGATGAGTTTCGATCCTCCAAGCCTCTGACTGCAAACATACCTAGCATTCGCCTTCCAGATGGCAGAAGGCAGAGACAGTCCAGCAGGGAGGCACCTCGGAAAGTCAAAGTCCACTCAAGTGGGAAAATACCGTGCAGCTGAGAACCACTGGCCTATGGTGCTAAAGGTGCTGCTGAGGACAAGGGATGGGGGTGTCTGTGGAATGTCTCACTGGGGGGTTGGAAAGTGCCTGCCAGGGAGGCTACTGAAAGTGCTGTACCCTAAGAGTAAGACAGAAAAGCAGGCGAGCAGATGCCTTCAATAGAACTTGAAGTCTTTACTCAGCATTTTTTCCTCAAGAACTCTAGATTTAGATTATGGGTTAGACTTCATGTGTGCCTGTGAAAGGTGGTTTGCCCAAAAATCATTATTTTCTCCAACCACAAATGTGCAGAAGTATACAAACTGAGTTTTCTCCCTTTTACTATAAAGTTCTATTGGGTTCATGACACAGGTAGCAGTTTCAGACTTAACAGGTGCCCAGTGCCAAGAAAAGGAAAAAGCTAGCTGTTGTACGTATTTCTCTAGAAGAACAATGCTCTTAACTTGGCCACACTGAAGAAGACCACAGCCCAGCCACTTTCCGTGGCTTAACATACATAGGGGGTAATGCAAGGTAGATGAGCCAACAGTAGTAAAACACACCTTGGTGCAGCTGTGGTGGTGGCTGTTGTAGACATTTGTTCAAGATCCAGCATGTATGAGATGAAAACGACTTTAGAAGATCCCCAGGCAGACTTCTGCACTCAAGTCTCTCTGCAGCCCTTGCAGAACCTTGTGTTTGTTTTCCTTTCTGGCTTTGGTTTTGAGGGAGTTCAGAAATAAAGTTGGTACAAAAAACTGGAAGTCCACTCTGGGTTCTGGCATAGCTGCTAATTTGGGTGTGCCTTTTTGTCTTTGTCTTTTTATACTGGTGTGTGTGGAGGGAGGCAGAATATAAGAGGGGAAATATACAGAGTAATGATTACAAGTGGCAGGATGTGATAAGTGACATTTAGAAGACAGAAATAAAATGCTCTTGAAGGTCAGATGGGGGAAGAAAGTCCTATCTGTTGCTGACATCTGGAGCGGCTTCCTGGAGGAGGCGGGAGCCTTCCCCGCTGCTTTCTCAGGTGTCCCAGCAGGTGCAGTCGTGGCAGAGGGCCTGTGGCAGATGGAAGCGGTCCACCAAGGGAGGCCCAGTGCACAGAGCTTGGGCACTTCTCCACATGAAGGGCTGGCTGCTGGGGTGTAGAAATGTCGGGAAAAAACCAGGACTGCTCAGAACTCAGGATGGGTGACAGTTGGACATGAGCTCACTTCAGACTCAGTTCCTGCGGGGCCAACCTCCTTTCCATGTACCTCCCTGGCCACACATAGCCTCCAAGGGACACTACAGGTATCATGGTGTCTTTCATTTGGTGGCTTCCAGGAAAGCCTCTCTCAGACCAGTAGGGGTGCACTTGTCTTCTCTTTCATGACCCAGCACTGCCTGGAAGCCCAGAGCCATCACTCCTTCGTCTCCCAGGACCCCACTGGCTGCATTCAGGGCTGCACCTTCCGTCAGGAGGTACCGCAGAATGACTGCGCTTTGACACACCAGTCAAAAAGGTTCAGAAACAGCATGTTTCTTTTACTTAGGAAAAAAGCATCCTGGTTCTGCTTTTCACCTATATCTTTAGACTCATCTTCCCATGAGTACTTAGCCAGAAATCCAGTGGGTCATAAATTTCCTGAGCAAGTGGCAGATGCTCCTTAGGTGCTGTCTAGCTAAGTCAGTGGAGTTTACCCAGTCAAGGTTGCTATGATCCCCACCCTACTATTAATTCCTTAGCTGTGCAGTGGACATCTTCACCTTGGCATGAAGCACATCAAGTCTGGGGAAGCACATCAAGTCTACAGTAGTGGCTATGGCAGTGGTAGTGGCCCTGTTCTGCTAATGTCTTGTGGCTATGTAAAAGTTCTCATTGGGAAATCTGGATGGTGAGTTTATGGGAACAGGCTGTACTGGATTTGCAAATTCTAGTGAGTTTTCAATGATTTCAAAATAAGACATATTTTTGCTACAAAGAGACTAGATACTGCAGTAGTTTTCACCTATAACTTCAGCAGTGGCCCACCTCTGTCATCTTCCATCCTATCCTGAGCAGCCCAGTGCTACCTGATACCTATAGGGTACTATGAAATCCCATTTTTAAAAAGCTCTTTCCACCTCCGTCTTCATGGTCCAGGTGGGGACATCAAGACCCTGAGAAGGCAAAGACGTCCCTCCTCAGGAGCTATTAAGGGAAACACAGTGCCCCAAGACGTTAGCTCCCCGAGAGGTTAGCTCCCATTGCTCTGCGGGAATCATCATGAGTCATCGTCCTCAAGCTCACACCGATTTCTTTTGTCTGCCTCAGTAGACTAATGCGGCTAGCAGTTTCCTGCCTTCCACTTCAGTGGGGAGAGAGGCAGTCATTGTACAGGGCAGTGGTCTGGGTTGGCCAGAACTTGGACAGATACCTTGCAGGGCCATGGCGAGGTAACCTCAGAAGTACAGGTGTGGGGTGCAGGGAGCAGGAGCCCAGGCCAAAGAAGGACTCATCTGCCCTCTGCCTGTTGAGTTCAGTGAAGACTAACATTGACCATCTTCCCTTCTGCTTCCATTCAGTCCCACATCACTGGGGTATGTTGGGGAAACTTAAACACCTTTAAATTTATTCCAAAGACAATATAATAGCAATGCCTTGTAGTTATCCAGTAATTCTGAGTCAACCTCACTGCCAGCTGCAGACTAGTTTTATTTCTGCTTTCTAAATAAGTGGCCAGGGCCTGGCAAGGTAGCTCGGTGGCACAAGTGCCTGCCTGGGAAGTGCAAGGTCATGAGTTTGAACCCATGTCCCGCAAAAAAAATTTTTAAAAAAAGCCCAAATAAGTGGCCTACCTGGCTTTTCAAGGTAATATAGGCAGGAGTCAGAAGACAGTTCTTCAGAATCATGAGAAATCCAGAATGGCGCTCTTTCTGCAAGAGACTGCCCTGTTCTAAATAGTGGCCTGGGTGCTGGCAAAGCATCTGCACTCTTGTTGCTGAGACAAACACCTGACACTCAAAATGAGGGGAGGAAAGGTTTATTTATCTCACAGTTACTGGAGGTTTCAGTCCATATTCAGCTGGCTCCAAAGCAGACTGACACATAGCAGAAAGCAACTTTCTATGGTGGCAGGCAGAGAGCAAGAGCTCTGGGAGCATTAGCAGCAGCTCAAGCAGCTAACTTCATTTCCTATCTTACACTGAAATGCAAATCACCTGCCCCAGGTGAGGGGCAGCACCCATTTCCAAAGTAATCAATTACAAATTCCAGAAGCCTCCCCTTGACTACCTTAGGCTTTGGGGGGACACCTGGACACAAACCATACACATGCGCTTGACAGACAGCAAGCCGATGGTGGTACTATGACTCCCAGCATCCCTGACCATGTGTGTACTTTGGGGCACGAAGGACTCCCGCACTTGGTGGCTCTCCAGATTCACACAGGAGGTGGAAGCAATGGTTTCCTGTCTTCCTACACCTTCCAACAGTCAGAGCCTGAGAATGCCATATGGGTGGCAGATGAGTAAGACTTAGGTTTTCCTGAAAAGTGAAGCACATGCCTGTGGGCCACGTCAGTAGAGATCTACGTGACAATCAACTGGCAGGACAGCCACCCTGGGGCTGCCTGTCATACACATACTGTGGGGGCCTTTGAGTGAACTGACATTGTTTATTGCCAGTTGTTGATGCCTCATTTCTTCAGAAAATATGATTGCTTCCTTTCCTGCAGCACTGTCCTTGCCCTCCACATTGTAGGACACAACCTTCACTGTCAGCATGAGTATCATTAATGGGGGCTGACACTAGCCTGTGCCTTCCGCACTCTTTGCCACATCCTGGCTTTTGGAAAGCTCAATGGACTGCATTAATATTGGAAGTCAGAGTCCATCTCTCGCTGAATATTGACAGCTGCTACTTGCTAGGAAAACTCTTTTGAGGAGTGTTGTGATTCTCCACACCCATGGAGACCTTTGACAGGTACACTGGTGGCCTGCTCCAAGAACACTGTTAAGCATTTTCACATATATTCAGCCAGTACCTGTTGAATGAATTTCTAGATGGTGGTTCTGTCTTCAGTGTGCCTGCCCACCTTAGGATCACTGGAAGGTCCTGTTAAAACACAGTTGGGAGGCCCCTTGTACCGACTTGCTGATTCAGTCTGGCTAGAGAAAAGAAATGTAATTTACATTTCCAATAAGTTTCAGGAGGTGTGATCTGATATTGGGAGAGCCCCTTGAAAACTATTATCCAAAAGCAGGGATTGAGAAACTTTTCCAGTAACAGAAATATAGTTATAAATATTTTAGGCTTTGTAGCCTGCCCAGCCTCTATCACAGCTGCTACCCTGTGCCACATAAGCCACAGAAAATAGGTAACTGAGTGAGTACAGCCATATTCCAATAAAATTTTACGTATTAAAACAGATGGTGTACTTGTTTCAAAAAAATATGTCACAGTACAGAGATTTTAAAAATGGATAAGCCAGATCTTTATTCTAGATACATCTCTGAAAACTCTTCCGGTGAAAATGAGATGCTGGTCCAATCCAGCAATGGCATTCCTGAGACACGTGACTGTAGGCAGGTTATTAACATCTCTTTCAAGGGAGGTAATGATTGTACAATGAAAGATGGGGAGGAATGCACACTCTTTATCAAGTCTAGGTGGTAAATCTAAGAGTGTTTGGCTTATTGTTCTATAATCCTTAGGCTGTTCTGCTGGAGTGGGGGCAGCCAAAAGGTAAATTAAATTAACTTACAGTTGAAGGCATCTTTGGAATTCCCATAGATTACCACTCTCAACCTCTCAGAAAGTCAAAGCCCAAAATACCCTTCGTTGTTTCTCTTGGCCTTGGAGAAGCACTGGATAAGAGGAAGCTCAAGCATAATATGTTCAAAGCTACGTTCTGTCTCCTGCCCTCCCCAGACCTTGCCCCTCTGGGGTCTTCCTTCATTTGGTCAATGGAAACTGTCTTTACAGCTGCCCAGGCCACAAAGAATGACTCAGGAGGGAGCATTTAATGAGAATGCCTCTTGATAAGGACCTGCTGAGTGTGAAACTGTTTTGTAGTTCAAGTAGAACATAGAGTCTGGCCCAGCCTTCTCCTTCAACCTGTTAGTGAACGGAGTCCTGAGAAGCTTGAAGCTCACCTCCTCTTGTGCATGGCGCTCACCCTGCACACAGCATTCTTAGTATTTTTTAAAAATCCATTTGTTCTGTCCTCATAATAATGACAAAACAAGCGCTGCTAACTTCTGAGTTTGTAGATGAGACAGAAAGGACAGTTGCTTTGTTGAAGGTCATGCTTTTGGGTAAGAGCAGAACCTGGGACAAAACTCTAGGATCCAGATTCTTGAACCACTGTGGTATTCTGGGCATGCTTCCCTGTCTGTAATCCTCTGTAAATAGAAATACAAACTTTGCTTAGAAAAACAGATGTCTAACTGCGCCTGTTGCACTTTGTGTGGCCTTTAGGTAAGAAGCGTTCCATGGTGCTGGGGAAGGGTATTTCAGCATTTTCCTAGTTTCCGTCTGATCTCACTGTGCTGAGTTTCCCCATGCAAACACAAATAACACTTAGGATAGAGTACTAAAGCAGTGTAAGATCCTGTTGGTTTGGGGGTGTGTCTGGTTTCATAGTATATTGTGTTTCTGGAAAACATGTATGAGAGGCTTCCTGAAGGATCCAGATCCTGAGTCATTCAGTTCAGCTTGAAAAACAACCCAGTTCTGTGCTTCCTCTTTGCCACAGTCTGTTCTAGGCTTCGTAGATCCAGAAATATCGACTCTTTCAAAGTACTGTGGTTAGCTGGGTGTGGTGGCACATGCCTTTAACCTTAACAATCTGTAAGCCCTCAGACAAACGACTTCTGTCTCATCACAAGTTTGAAACCAACCTGGGGAACTTAGTAAGACCTTGTCTCGAAGTAAAAAATAAAACATATTAGGAATCTAGGTCAGTGTGAAGGCCCTAGGTCATCCCCACTGCTACAACACAGCAGTAGCAACCACTAACAATAGTCCAGGAGGGATAGGCTTGGTGGAAACCTTAGTGTGTGCAAATTATACCTGAAAAGAGAAGAAACATGAGTGTTTGTTAGATTAAAACATGAGGTGACAAGAAATCCCTGCTACCTTCGTGTGACTCCACAGAACAGTACTGTCCAATATCATCGAGCTCTGACAGTGAGGATGGGGCCTGAACTCCAGCTTAATCCACAAATGCATACAGCCTTTTCATTCCTGGAAATGAGCATCCTTTTTTTCTCCCCCCCCCCCACAGGACCCCAGGAGCAAGCACAAGTTTAAAATACACACATATGGAAGCCCCACCTTCTGTGATCACTGCGGGTCCCTGCTGTATGGGCTCATCCACCAGGGGATGAAATGCGACAGTAAGTAAGTTTTCTTTTCCAGGAGATAGAGAAGCCCTGCAGCTCCCATCCCAAGTTTACTGAGCTGTGCAAATTCGGTAACTTGTCAACACAGACTCACCATGCTGCCTGGGAGAATTGGTTCAACTACAGATTGGGCTGAAAAAAGTTTCTTACCTAATTATGAACCAAAGCAAGGACTTGGTATATAAGGTGCTGCCACACTTTTTTTTTTTTTTTTTTTTTTTATAGTAGAAATCTTCACCCTCTTAAAATGCAGGCTAGTCAAAGCCCAAAGAAGACTCTCCACCTCCAGATTCCTCATTTGGTTGAGCTTCAAAATAAGCTAAGCAACCCTAGTCATTATCTTCCTGTGTCTCTAATTAGTGGGTGGACTGTGGAAAAATCCAGCAGGCTCTCCTTAAAACTGAAGTACAAATGAACATAAAAACCAGGGTAGCATCTTACTTAAGCTCACTTGTGCTGTCTGTTTTTGAGGAGATCAAGTTTCTGTCAGGCTAGTTCTACCTGAAATCACTGGGAACCAACGATGAGAAAGATATAAGCCCTTTTCTATTGTCTTGTACACATCTCTATCAAATAGCAGACAGAAAGAACAATAACTAGCGAAGCTCTTTTTTAAAAAAATTCTTTAATTATGAGATTCCCCAGGCTAATCACTTCAATACAAGGGTATGGCTTTAGGACATGAAAAGGTCAGTACAGAGCCCTGCTCCTCAGACAGATGAGCACATGTTATAGAATTCGAGCCTCTCTCATGCATTAGCAACCACAGTAAGGGCCCAGAACTGTCTGTTTCCTAGCACATGGAACAAGCACTGTGCATGAAAATCAATGCATGTGAACATTAGGGAACAGATGGAGATTTCTGGAGGGCTCTAGGATGGTTCACCTTGCAAAGCTGCACAAGAGCAAGTGCATTCGTAAATGTATTTATCACTGTTTTGAAACTTGGAGCATAAGTGAGCACACAAACACATTGCATCCATACTAGCCTTGATAAAGTTGGAGTTGCACTGGAAAGCTCATACGTCAGCCTTCTTGATGGGCAGAATTTGCAGTCAAGTTTCTCCTCTTGGCACCACCTAGCTGAGGAGGGTCAGGGCTGGCCCGGCATGCTGTTCCACACTGTTCTCCTGTGCATGCTGTCTTCTGCTGGATGCAGAACGTAGGAATGCTGTGCAACCTTAGTGGGGCACAGAAACAAACTGTTGGGGTGCTCAGAGATATTGTCTAGTCTATCTTCTGTTGCTATAAAAGAATGCTCAAGACCCAGAATTTACAAAGGTGAAAGGCTTGTTCATCTCACGGCTCTAGGAAGTAGGCATGCAAGAGCATGGCACAGGAGCACCAGGAAGATTCCTGTTACATCATAAAATGACAAGAGGGGGCTGGGGAGATAGCTCCGAGGCACAAGTGCCTGCTGGGCAAGTGCGAGGTCTTGAGTTCGAAACCTGGTCCCAAAAAAAAGAAAAGAAAAAAAAAAGACAAGAGGGCTTCACACATGAAAAGAAAGCAAGCTATTGGCACGGACCTCTTTTTCTCTTCTTACAAGGCCATTAACATGATCCTTGGGTCCCTGGCCCCACAAACTCACCTAATCCTAATGAACTCCCAAAGTTCCTGCCTCCAGATGCCATTAACATGGGTTTGAGGATGAGGCTTCCAGACTTTTGAAGCGCACATTTAGACCATAGCAGATACCAGCTAATAGCCTTAGAGGGTTGTTATTTTTAGGCCAGGACAGTTTGTATTTGAATATTCTTACAATAAATAAATGGTATTTTAGTCTATTAATTAAATTTATGCTAATAAACATTCATCTGGTTTATTTATTAGGATCCTGCTTAAGATTTAGTTTGAAAAATTGATTCTACAAAAAAAGTACTGAAACCCACTGACCTACATCAGGATGCTTTCCCTTGGACTTCTATTGCTTCAGGGCTCCTGGGGAAGAGCAGGAGAGCGTGCAGAGGGGTGCTTAGAGGGGTGTTTAGCTGCAGCCTCACTTGGGTCCTTGCGCCTCATGGAGCTGTAGCTCTTGTGTGCAGCTCCACCTGGTGGGGAAATGTTTCCCGCCACTGAGCTGGGCTGAGCTGCCCCGTTGGACAGAGTTGGAAACAGAAAGAGGGCAGAGGAGCTGCCCAAATCTCTGTGTGGCCCAGAACAGAACACAGCCTGGAGCGCTTCAGCCGGCGCCTCCCTGCTGCCTGGCCCTCTCCAGGAGCTCTGGCTTCTGCTTTCTGTACACTGTCAGTTCTGCAGGACACTTGAGGGTGAGACTTGATTAGCTCAAGGCACATTCGCAACCCAGCTTTCCAAGTGTCCTAATCCTAGCTAAGCGAATGCACAAATCTGGAAGAGTTAGTTTCAGAACAGAAGCCAAACAAGAGCCACACAGGCAGAACTGTGATTCCCTCCTTCCTCTTTGTCTATCGTCCTGCTCTCATGGTTTTTATTTTTTCTTTTCTTTTCTTTTCTTTATTTGTTTATGGTGGTGCCAGGGATCTAATTCAGGACCTTGGGCTTGACAGGCAAGCACTTACTCCACTGAGCTATCTCCCTGGCCTCTTGTTTTTTAAACATTGTTCAAAAGACATTTGTTCACATTTTTAATGATTTCTAAACATGAGTATAATTCACGAGCATTTATGTAATAAACAGGCATTAATGGCATACACACTTGGCAAACTTAGTCGCTGATATATTAATGAGTGATGTACTATGCTTAAGTTTTGAGCAGATAGATCACATCCACAAGAGCACAAAACACCACAGTTGGCAGCTTATGCCCAGCTTTGTAGCTGCAGTCACCTGGAATACATGCTGTGAAGGGCAAATTGAAGTCTCGAGAAGATAGATCATAAAGTGCAGTGGGTCAGCACCACAGACACAGATGCTGGAAGAGCCAAGCTCCCACTGCCCACCCCTTTGGTGGTGCTGGGGATTGAACTGAAGGAGCACTGGGCCACACCCCCTCCCTTTAAATTCTGAGATAAGGTCTCGCTAAATTGCCCAGGCTGACCTTGAGCTTTCAGTCCTCCTGCCTCAGCCTCTTGAGTAGCTGTGATCACAAGTGTGCACCACCACATCTGGCAAGAAATGGGACATTTCACAAGTGCAGACATAGCACAAGGATGTCTTTGTTTACCAAGGAAGTTTCAGTGTTCTTATGTACCAGCACAGTACTCACACACAAACTCAGTGTTGTAATAATGCACAATGTTGTATATAACATATCTATATACAAATAAGTATTCTCTACAAGTCTATACATAACTTATATCTATATGTCACTTATATCTCTGGTATTAAAAATGGTGGCCCCGTGGCTACTGACAGCCTTCCACCAGAGCAGCCAGGCATCATGAGAGATACTCTTCACAACTTGTTTTGCCATGCTAAAGCCAAGCACTGGAAGTGAACAGAGTGGGAAGGCTGCACTATAGAGACTTCAGGGTAACCTTGTTCGCTTCTCTTGGAGGCGTCACCAGGACACAGTGGCTGTCCCTCTCTCCAGAAGCCTGAGGGCATGAGCATGGCAGACTTGGGACACCTCGTGTCTGTAGGCAGCACCCAGGATTCCTCACGGGATTCCTCTGGTTCATGGCAACAAGACTGATCTTTTTTTATCCTCCCCCTGTCTCACCCACATAATGTCAGCTGTAGGGAATGGCTCCTGCCAGCTGTATATTTGTCTTACTGGGAATAATATTTAAACATTTGAAGACAGGCTTAAAATATCAAGCACAAGTTCACTTTAAAAAAAAAAAAAAGGCAACGTACTTATACCTTCTTGAAAACAAAGTTAGTTGAAAAAAATAAAATTATAGGAATTTCCTGTAATCAACCCCCAGATTGTCACTTTCTGTGTTGAACTCAGGAAGTCAGAAGGAATCATTTGGCATTTAAAATTAGCATATCATATGATTTGTATACATAAAGTATTAATTAGTCTGACTTTGTATACATTTACCTATGTGGATTTTGTTAAATATTTGAAGCAGTCACAGAAGACTAAGTGGGGTGTTTTGCTTCTGTGAAAACTGAGCAAATATGGGATGGATATTTTAAAGATGTTGTCACTCGTCCATAGCTTGTGCTAGAGGGGACATCTGTTAACCATTCTCTATGTCACCAGAAACATTCTAGCGAAGTATCAAGCTGGAGGGTAGCTCACTGCTGCTTCTCCTCAGACACCAACACGCGGAGGCAGTGATGAGAGGCCAGATGGCCACCCTGACCCTTCGCTTTCTCCATTCACAGCCTGCGACATGAACGTTCACAAGCAGTGCGTAATAAACGTTCCCAGCCTCTGTGGAATGGATCACACAGAGAAGAGGGGACGCATTTACCTGAAGGCCGAGGTCACAGATGAAAAGCTCCACGTCACAGGTAATACTTGTCCCAGAGCAGTGTTTTTAAGGTTAGGGTCCTGTCAAGGGAGGGTGGGACCTGGCCAACAGCCACAACCCTCTCCTAAAGCATTGATATGACTGCACTATCACTTTCTCCAAGCCCATCAGGTATAGGTTAACCATCTGCAGGAGACCGGGCTCTGAACCCCGATTCCCACATACTCAGGTTCATGCAGAGTCACAGCTCTGTGTGCAGCAGGGTCCAGAGCATGATCAGTGTCCTCTCCCTCCAGGGACAGTAGAACAAGGAAGCCAGTTGATCCAGACACTGTTGGTGAGAGCAGGACTAGGGCAGGCAAGGGGATGATGGGAGATCCAGCGCTCAGTGGCACGGAGCCATGATAACCTGCTGAATCTACCAAACGATACAGCCCCTGGCTATGAGCATGTGCTCCACTGTGTCAGGCACGGTGCTAGAAACATTGCCCAAACCATGTGGTCCTCTCTGCTGGCTAATGGCTGGCCTCATTCTCCAGGAAGGGAAATGGAGCCATAGGAATATCAGAATGTACACCACAGCAGTTAGTGAAGAGCCAGGACTGAAATTAATGCAGCAGACTTCAGACGCTGCCACTGTCTCGCCAGTCCATGCGCCTCCTACCAGGGGCCCAGCCACAGACAAAATCCACTGTCCATGGTCCAGCACACACCCTTCTGGGGCACCACCATATTCTGGTTTTTCCTTTGGCCATCCCGCCAGGTCTCGTACCGCACTTGAGCCTTGTGGCTTGAGCTACCCTGGCACCTCAGTGGCCCAGGACCTAGTCTGCACCCTCAGTTTGTCTCCACTTCTCTGTGCCATGGCCCTCTCCATGCTGGCTCACGGTTTAGGTCAGATATCAGCCTTACTTCCTTGCCCTCTGGACCCCATCCTGGCCAACCCACATGCTTGTCCTTTGACAGATGCATTCATTTTTTTTGGTTAGTGATGAAGATTATGTTTTCATTTTTATTTAAAAATTTTAAGCTGCCATATATGTTGGATAAATTAATTTTAACAGTACTTGTTTGTGAATAACAGAAGATATCACAACAGAAAGGCTGGATAGGCCAGGGATGGAGCTCAGTGGTACAGTGCCTGCCTGGCAAACATGAGGTTGTTAGTTCAATTCCTGGTGTTGCAAGAGAGGGGGTAGGGAGGATGGATGGCATTTATTTAAGAAAAAAAGGAAAGAAGAACAGGTCTAGGAAAGGCTTACTGTGGAAAACATCCTCATGTGTTTTAAATTAAGCACCTTTCTACCTAGTGCTGTCCTCTGAGGGAAGCTGCAGAGAAACCAAATAAAGGGATTGTGGTATTGCTAGGAAAGAGGCAGCACAACTGTCCACCAGGCACCCTCATGGACCGAGCCAGCTGTCCAGCAAGATGGAATTGTGTGTGAGTTCCTTAGGCCAAGATCCTCTTTTGACTTTGGTGTTTTAGAGAAGTTCCTTGGTTCGTGGCCTCTGCTGTTAAGCCCCTGCATTTGGGGCTGTGCCACCTCTTCCATTTCCTTGTCACTCTGCTCATATTATCACTGGAGTCCACTCTGCCCTCTCTCTGCTGATGGCTATGCCCCCCAATTACACCCACGCCCAGAGGAAGTGAGAATCCACGGGGCCCAGAAGAGACATGGTGTTGGGATGTGTCACGGCTCCCCTCTCGTTTCTCCCGCTTCTCTGCTAAGGCTCCAAGTTGTGACCTCCGGGTATTGGGGGGTAAGGAGCACGCAGCTCAGGAGTCAGTTGCCATACAGTGTCCAGAGGTGGCGAGGGATGGAGGAGCACAGCTGGGAACACCTGCGGCTGCGCTGCGCTGCCTTTCCTTCGTCCTTCCTCAGCTGCCAGCACTGCCCTTGTTGGCACTGAGTACACCTCACAGGTAAACAGTTTAATGATGAGGCTTATGTGTGACATGGAGAGGCTTTTGGCAAGGCAAGAATGCCCACAGAGAGCTTTTAAACAGGGAGCTGGTGTTCATTGTGCTTCTAGATAAAGCAGAACACACAGAGTGTACTGGACTTGCCCTGTGCTTTCTCCTGCAGTAAAGCTGCAGCCATGTGATACTGCCTGGGCCATGCAGCCCCTTCTGAGTCCCAGCAGCCTGGCAGATGTAACTGCACCAAGGGGCCCGGCCCCCCTGGCCGGGATGCACCATGGGTGAAAGGGCCAGGCTGGCTCCTTCACAGGAGGGCTCACAGCAGGCTGCTTGCTTCACCGTCAGAAGCAGAGAGCTCGATCACAGGTGCAGCGCCATCTCCTGGGAGCTCATCTGTCACCAACTCAGATGTGGACATTTCACACGTGAAAGCCAAGTGGTGAGCAGCGCTGCTCACCCATGCCCTTGAGAAATGGCTTAGAACCTCCTGATAGAAGCACAGACCTGGGAGAACATGAGTGTGGCACTGGTTTAATAGTAATGCCTTACTCTGTTCAGACCGCTGTAACGAAATACCTTAGATGGATAATTTCTAAGCAATAGAAATTTATTCCCATGGTTCTGGAAGTGGAGAAGACAGCAGGTGCCAGCAGTCCCTGGGTCTGCTGAAGGCTCCAATTCTGGCTCATTGATGACATCTCTTCCTGCATCCCCATGTGCAGAAGGAAGGAAGACCCCACCCCATGAAACAGAGGAGGGCCCAGACCCACTCACTTTAGTCTCTTATTTATGAGAGCACTGGTGTCCTGCCTGAGAGTGAGGCCACTGTAACCTAGTCATTTCCCAAAATTCTTCCCTTTTAATACTAGGGCTTACAGATTGAATTTCAACATAGCCACATGGAGAGGATACCACTAACCAGATCATAGCAATCAGTTAATACCTACCTTATTTCCATAGAGGTATACCTTATGCAGGCTGACTTATTTCAGATGTTCCTGCCAGCTGCAGTAATTGCAGCAGTCTAAGTGCCTGCCTGGCCAGCACAAGGATCCAGGTTGAGATCCCTAGTACTGCAAGCCATGCTGCCCTTGGCACCCTGGGCACACCATGCTGGCCACTGAGATCATATGTGGTAACACACACCTGTAATCTCAGCACCGAGGAGACAGACAGGAGAATCACCATGCGTCCAAGCTGCATAGCAAGATCTTGTACCAAATACATACATACACACATACATACATACATACATACATACATATATACATGCATTCAAACATGCAAGATTTTTAAAAAGTTCCTGCCAGCATGTAGAGCCACCTGGCAGCAAGGCATAGAAATGTGGCCCCATCATATCTGTAAAGCTATCAATTTTGTCCTTTACTTTACAGATAAAGAAACTGAGGTACAGGGAAATGCATTGATTTGCAGAGTAGCAAGTGTAATGATTAAATATTTCAATTATAGTTTCATAAACAAATTGGAATTTGTTTTTAAAGTATGGTTACTAGGCTAGAGGGTTTAGCTTGGTGGTAGAGCACCTGCCTAGCAGGCCCAGAGCCTTCCCCTGGCCTTGATTCTGGATTTGATCTCTAGCACCACACACATAATAATAATAATAATAATAATAATAATAATAATAATAATAATAATTGTGTGAAGGAAATCTAATTTTAAGTACAGAAAGTCAGGTCTGGAGATATAGCTCAGCAGCACAGCACCTACCTAGCAAGTGCAAGGTCCTGAGTTTGACTCCTGATACCAAAATCAAAAATAAAAACTACAGTCTAATGCAACAGAATAATTAATTAGTAATAATATCTTGAGAACTTTTCATTTGAAGTAATTACATATTTTCAGGAAAAGTTAAAATGTATTACAGAGGTCCCAAGCCCCCGTGTCCCTTGTATAAGAAACCCCAAATAAGGAAAGCCTAGCTGTCAAGGTGATAGCATTTTGAAATAGTATATGATACAAGATTTATGACCAGTAGTACCTGGGCTTATCACTAGGCCTGATTACTTTTTTTTTTTTTTCTTTTGTTTATTTTATGAAACAATAAAACAAAATTCCAAAACAAACTAATAAGAGAATAATAATAGTTAATACAGTGTGTATTGTTATCTTCAAAGTAGTTTCTTAGAGTTCATCAATACCAGATCCTTTCTTACACAGAAGAAATAGATTAGCATAAAACTTTCCTTTTCATGAGCTAAGAAACTAGTATAAATGAAATAAATTAGCATATATATTAAAATATTCTTAAAACAATGAGGGGATTGTTTGGGGATCCATTTGGACCCTCCCCTTCCTAGTCATCTCTCTCCCATTTTCCTCATTGGCCTCTGTGGACTTTGAGTTTCTCCTGTTAAGGGAAGCCACATGAGGGTAAGCGCATGTGTCTGGCTTACTTCACATAGCATTATTGTATTCTCACTAGGAATTATTTTAAAGAGCAGAGCAGAAGCCATCAGACTTACATCATTGCAATGTAAAAGAATTGCCAAGGGCACCAAGTGAAACCCCAACATCCTGTCACACAGGTGCTGCCCCCACCTGTCCCTGCCCCTCTACCTCCTCCCCATCAAAACCCTCAGATAAGAGTTGATCTTGAGAAATGTCCCTGATAACACTAGGCCACATTCATTGAGAGCCTGCTGCACGTTGAGCATCACAGAGCCAGCCCTTTTTTGTGCTGAGCACCTGGTTTTATTAACTCTTCAAACAGTCCCTTGATAAGTTTTTTTTTTTGCAGTACCAGGGACTGAGCTCAGGACTTGCACTTGTCAGGAAAGCACTTATTCCACTGAGCTATCTCCCTGGCCTCAAACAGTCCCTGGAAGGTAAGTACTATTACACCTCCACTTTTCAGATGGCCAACGTGCTGAGAGAAGGAAAGAAACTGCTCCAAACTGCTCATGGTTTGAAAGTCTGCCTTTCAATGCCTTGGCACTGAGCCTCCCACGTCTCTTGTTCAGGAGAACCTCCTTTTGAGCAAGTAGTAAGGCCCCAGTCAACACTCCATGAGATTGTTTGAGGGTTCAGAAAGTTCAGTTAAAACTAAGGGGACAAGGGTACCAGGCAGAGACTGAAGAACAATCCAAGGTCAAGTGTACTTAAGTGCCACATAATGCAGTCCCCAGTAGTACACCAGAGGAAGGCATTCAGGGTGGGGAGGGGACTGGAGGAAAAGACCCCATGGAGAAGGTGGAGGCTAAAGGTTGGATGTGTGAGAAAGGTGGAGGAGGAGCACTCCCATTGAGGTGTAAATGGTATGTGGGAATTAGCCTGGCTTTAATGAGAACACAAATATAAACAGCAAAGCATAATGAGCCAGGCTTGTGGTCCAAATGCAAGCAATTTCTTGGAAAATGAGTTGAGAATAAGCCCCGAGCAGCTGTGCTAATTGCTAGACGAGTTTGGTTCCCATTTACCTGCATGGACTCACTCAGGTTGAAAATGATTTCCAAAGTGACATAGAAAGTCCCCGTGGGAGTTCTGACTTGGGGCTGCCAGTCCCCTGCAGAGACCAGCACGCGCTTTCTTGCTCAGTTGGTGTGGTATTTATAGGAAAGGCCTCTGCCTTCATGGTGTACTTTTTTCACCTTTGACGAATGGTGCTGATGTTATCAAAATAGTGCAATTTTTTTCCCTCCAGTATGCAATTTTAATAAGTTTTCTACATTTTTGTGTGCTTTTTTATTTGGCTTGCAAGAGTGGTATAAAAATTCCTCAGGGGAATTAATTTTCAATTTAATGTTGTAAGTAAATGAAAAAAGTATCATGTGCTTTTACAGCTGTTTCCAGAACATGTCCTTCCCCAGACAGGGTATTCTGAGGGCGAGTCCAGTTTTCTCAGATGGGTTGGGTTGCTGACTTTTAGTATGCCAACTGAAGTTCTAACCTGAGCTCCCAAGGGTGAGGGCAAGACCTGCAGAGTTACACTCCTGTAGCACTCAGAGCACTCTTTCTGTCTACCATCTAAACTGTGCTGTTCACTGCCTGGAGGGCGAGAGAAAGAGAGGGTGCTCACTCCTACATACAGGCTGTTGGTAATTATTGCATCCAGAGTAAAGGCATACAGGAGTACCCTGGGCTGTTCTCAAGGTCACTGCAGACTCTATGAGAGCTAGTGGTGCTGCGTATGTCTGGGACATACCCCACACCTGTCTGGTGGCTTTGCCTGGGCTGACCCAGTACTGTACTGGAGTGTGCTCTGCAGAGTGCATTCTCAGCTGCAAGGAAGCCCTGGGTGGAGCAGCCATCTGATCCCCCAGAGACTCAGCTCCCTGCCCACAGCCACCATCTGCCACTTCTCCCATTAGCAGGCAGCAGAGCAAAGAAGAAAGATGATTCTGTCCCAGACTAGAGTGTGTTTTCGTAGCTCTACACCAAGAACTAGGGGTGGACTGTGCTCTGCTGCAGCTGTGTGGCCTGGCCAGGTCCCTGCAGCTCCCGAGTCTCGGTTTCTTCCATTACACATAATGGCTACAATGATGCATGAGACCATGTGTCTCACCGTGTTACTGCCTGGAGTTTAGCAGGTGCAATCCAGGCTCCCGTGTATGATGAGCAATGAACTGCAAGTGTGCACCTGCTGGCAAGTGGAGAGCAGCTACATTTCCCGAAGGTCACAGGAAGGTATGCCCAGGGTAAGTCTAAGCTGGTGGCGGGGAACCTATGGCATGCATGTCCCGGTAGCATGCTGGTTATCACTGAAAGCTCTAAAAGGTTCACAATCACTGACCTCAGCACTCAATAAAAGGCCAAGGGATATGTGTATATTTGTGTGTACCCCTCATGGGTACCAGATAACACAGGTAAGTCGTTGGGTGTTTATTCACAGCCACCAGGAGCTGGCTGCATGGGAGTCGCTCTTATACACTCTCCTACACTGTCAGAATGAGGTTCTGGGGACCTGCACAAATATGGTTGGGCAGGCACTGCCCTGGACTAAGGAGTCACCCATGGTTCATTTCCCTGGGAACTTGTGCACTATAATCATTTTCCAAATAGCCCAGGCAGGAAATATGAGTGAAACATGTGAGGGAGTCATACATAGGCACACATACATGTAGTCATGATCAGGCATGGGAGCACATGCCTGTAATCCCAGCACTAGTGAAACTGAGGCAAGAAGAGTGCCACACATTGAGTGCCAGCCTGGGCTACATAGTTCAAAGCCAACCAGAACTACATAGTAAGACCCCATCTCAAAAAAAAAGTAGGTAGATTTATGGTGTAAACAGCTTTCAAGGACTGGGAGAATGGCCAAAAGGCAGGTTATGTTATATAAATGTCTTCTCCTTGGGTACCACTCACTATGCACATGCTAGGGTACAGCATGCCTACTTCAAAGATACCCACACAAAAACTGTAGCACTGTGTTGATCTGTGTATGCTTCTATTTCAGAAGGCCTCTTTCTCTTTAAATAAAACTTCAAGTTTCATGACCCTCATATATGTGAGAAATATATATTCTTTTGTTCTGGCCTTCACTACTGGCAGAGAAAAGTCCATAATATAAAACAAGCAACCGCTATTCATGACAGAGTATACTTCCTGGAGAGGGCTTTGTTTGTAGATGTTTCACGAATCGATTAGCATCTGTCAGTTCTGAGAGCAGTGGGGGAAGGGTGCACAGTTTCTTCATGTGGCCATACCTGATGATGCGCAGGTCCTCCTGCTTTGCAGGTGGGGAAATGAGATTGGAGAAAAGCTCATTGTCTGCCCCGAACCACAGAAAAGATGGAGACTTGGGAAGTAGTGGTGACCTCGGATGGCCAACCACCCCTAACCCCCAACCAACCACCTCGGATAGGGGGTACTTTACCCGATGGTGTCCCTGTCTGGCTTCTTGCCAGTAGTGATAGCAATTGGTCAAGACACAAGCAGTGTGTAGAAAAGAGGTGAATAGTGAAGGCAGGCCACATGTCCCCTGGCCTTTTATTGAGTGCGGAGATCAGTGATTGTGAACCTTTTGGAGCTTTCAGTGATAACCAGCATGCCGCCGGGACATGCATGCCATAGGTTCCCCGCCACCAGCTTAGACTTACCCTGGGCATACCTTCCTGTGACCTTCGGGAAACGTAGCTGCTCTCCACTTGCCAGCAGGTTCACACTTGCAGTTCATTGCTCATCATATACGGGAGCCTGGATTGCACCTGCTAAACTCCTCAGGCAGTAACACGGTGAGACACATGGCATCATTCATCATCGTAGCCATTATGTGTAATAGAGGAAACAGACTTGGGAGCTCCAGGGACCTGGCCGAGTCACACAGCTGCTGCAGAGCACATCTACCCGTAGTGTCCCAGAGTGCCAGCTGCACTCTCCTGCCTGGCTAACCCCTGGCTCCAAGCTAGAGAAGACCCTGCCTTACTTCACAGCTCTGCCCCTTGAATATAGACACAGCCCATGCCTCTGACAATGTGTCTTTAACTTCATGGATCCTGCAGTCAATGGCTGTGACAACTATGTGATGGTTGGCCACCACCTGTCACCACAGCAGTGCCACTGGCACCATCGTGGGTGAGGGTGTCATCACTTCCTCAGAGCCTACATTGTCCAGGGTTTAGATGATGGCAGGAAATGAAGATGGCAGCAGAAAATCTGGCTGAAGTCTTCGAGACAGTGGAGAATTAAAATGGGCAGGGAGCATGGACACGTAGATCCCTGAGGACAGGGCTGGTCGCATGCAGGGTGATTTTGAGTGCCCTTTTGCTCCTTACTGTCACTGACTTTTGCCTCCAGCCTCTGGCTGTCCTCAATTAGGGTCCCTCCTGTTGTCACGTTCCTAGTCTTTGAAGAAATTGGGTCTGGCAGTCAGTCACCTTCCTTAGGTTAGTGGTACTTCATACACAGGCACATCTTTTACTCAGACAAACAGGAGCCTGCCCAGCAGAATGCCACATGCAGATCGTGGGATTATCTACTCCATCTTCTCCCTGGGTCAGCACTCCTAAGGTCAGGGCCTGCGTGCGTGACTCCTCCAAGGCCTCTGTGATCTCCTTGCTTTGTCTCTTCTGTGCCTCCCTCTCTCCAGCCTTGTCCTACTTATAAGCCGAAACTGCTCCCAGCTTCCCTGGCATAGTGGCCTCCAGCTCTCCAAGATTCACTTCTCCTGCTCTTTCTTTATGCCCTTTTCTCTTGTTCCCTCAGGAACATCTTTGCCACACTCAGCTCCATTTACCTTTATGAAGTTTATCCTCCTGTTTTATATACTCTGTCTACATTTGACCACTTTCTCTTTGCATATTTCAAGGCATTTTTTAAAATTTTATTCATTTATTTATATTATGGCCAGCTCAGCCCACCCTGGGGGTGGGGCTGGTGCAGCATGTGGTACCGGGAATCAAACCACAGTCCCTGCAGTTGCCTAATCCAGCCTAAGCAGGTGATTTAGACTGCTGAGCTATCTCACCGGCCCTCAATGCATTTTTATGTGATTTCGTTAGGCATCTATTATGTGCTATCATGCTCTGCTAGACCACAAGCTATTTGAGGTCAGTGTTTTACCTCCTGTATCCAGCATATGGTCTTCAGTTGATACCTGAGGGACATTTGTTGTGATGATGGTAACAGTGACGACACCTGTGATGATGCACCTAAACAAAAGGCACAGTGTGAAAACTGTGTTCAAGTTGGCATTGGGCACCTCATCCCAAGTCCAAGCCGCACTTGCCATTTTTTCCTACACCTGGAGCACATTAAATAGATTCTGTTTTAGACTAAGTCATGAAGCCACGTGACTTCTGGGATCCTTTAGAGACATATACATCAGCCAAGACAAAGTCTGTATCCTCTCACAGAGACAGGTCCATATTTACATCCTGATTCAGGTACCACCTCATCCCAACCTGTTGGTGGTGTGACTAAGTGTCCAGCATGTACCCTCTAGCAGCAGCCCCTGCTATGGGCTATTATTCATGTTCAGTTCTCTTTACAGTGATTCCATGTATACAGCTTTCCATAGTGGGTGTCTGTGAGAGGCAGCAGGGCTCTGGCAAGGGGCAAAGATTGCCAGCATCATTTCCCTGATGTGCTGCTTGTCTTTAGCATGCTAGTACCAATATACAAATGATCTGACTGCCCTTTTCTCACTTAGAATGATCCCATGCTCCCAGCTTCTTTCTGTGGGCCTCTGTCACCCATCTCTTTGACCCACAAAGAACTGCTCTTGAAGATAGGCCTTGACTGCTTGTGTCCCTGGAAGGGAGATGCAAATTATTTCTGGGGCCTTGTTTCAGAATTACCCCATTAGCATACAGAGATGTTGACATTGACTGAGTGGGTCATCCTTGTGCAGGATTTTAATTGCTTCTAATTATAGGATTATCGTTTAAGCACAAGATTAATTGCCATGAAATTATTGCAAGGAATTTGATCTTCTTCTAGAAAGTCAATATATTACCCAAGTGAGGACTCTCTTAGAACCTTGAAGATGGTGTCTTGTCACTCACTTCCGCTGAAACATTTTTAACCCCTTGATTATTGAACGAGAAAAAAAGGCTCTTACGTGGTTAGGACAAAAGAAGAAATAGATAATAGAGAACTGCCTCCTTTTGGTTTCCTACTAAAGGAAAATGTGAATGGTGTTTGAAAGTCACCAGTGGAAATGTCCCAAAATAAGTACAGAAATTACGTCCCTCTCTTGATTGGGGTTATCTTCAAGGTTGGCTAACACTGTTCCTGCAGAAAGCTAGAATAAGCAAGATGCTACCCTATGCTCCTTCCAACACTAACTGCCCTGACATCCTACAAAAAAAAATTTTCAGATGTTTTACAGAAGATTTTCTAATTAATGTGTATGCACATGCTCTCAATATCAGCATCAAAATGGTAAAGAAATAGCAGGCTGTGCTCATCCCAGCTTCCAGGCTTTTCCATTTAGAAAGATGCAGATTTCCTGAGAATATACAAAATAAGTTAGGTCTTGGGGTGGTTCTAAAATATCCCCATGTGGATACAATGGGCTGTGGCCACCTGCAGGAAGCACTACTCCGGAGCGTCCCACGGGGCCTTTCTATACTAAGAATGGGGCTGTGCGCTGCCTCCGGCTCCTTTGGAATTAGCGCGAAGCTTGTGGTTAATTAAAGCCAGTCAGGGTCCCTTTTCAAACCAAGACAGGCATTTTTCCCTAGAACAATGAAGGAATAATAGGAACAAGGCAAACTTGCTATAAAAGTTGCCGGTGTGGGGGTGCTCGGTTTCAGAAAGGTTGTACTGGGGAACTGTCACTTTGTTGGAGGCAGGGAGTGCACCGGAAATGCCTGCCTCACCATGCACGAAGGGAAGATTACCTTTTGCCTTGAGAAGCACTGCCTTAGCCTCCCTGTCCCATTCTGGGTCTCTCCCCTGAGAATGGCACACAAGGCATGTGGGGAGGTACTGCTCAGGCACCCTGCTATCCACATTTTACAGTCTGTCCAGGTAGCAATTGTCCATGGGAGAACTCTTGCAAGCAGACATCTTCCCAGAGACCAGAGAGAAATCACGTGTGTAGTGACTGCTAGAAACAGGTTGGGCCAGGTCCCTCACTTGTGACTTAATATGCAATTACTTGGGGTATCCTAAAGCTTGTTGCACTTACCCCTCCCCATTGTCACAGGGCCTCTGTCATCTTGAAAACCTCTGGTTTCTGGAGGATGTCGGTATGCTTGAAAAAGTCTTCAGCACACTTGAGATAGCCCAGGATCCACAAGGAAAGTGTGTAGGATGTGTTTACTGGATAATGGGAGTGACCTAGGCCACTATGAGGATCCTATGGCATTGATTTCAGAGACAGGCAGGTTGGATGTGACTCCCAACTATCTGCTGGCTGATCTTGAATTAACATTAGAGGTTGCTATGCATCTGTGAATAGTGTTGTCCCTGCCACATTAAATCCTGCAGTTCAGTAAATCAAGGGTGTTACTTCATAGACACATTACTTCCTTCAATCCTCATTCATTCCTAATGTAGCTGTAACCACAGTGGGACTTTAACCACACCAGGAAAATCCTACCCAGACTTTGTTTTTCCTTTACCCTGCCTACATGTGAGACTTGGGAGGCACTGTGGTCACTCTGAAACCCATCAGCATCTGTAGGAGGCAAGCAGTAGCATAATAAGCTGTGAGCCCCAGCCTGAAGATCTTACTTCCTTATGGTACTGGCCCCAGCACTTAAACCCTGTTTCCCTGTCCTCCTCTGCGAAGTCTCAGGAAAGCACTGGAGCAATGTCAGCTATCAAGTCACCTCCATCTCTCGCATGTCATTCCTGTGAGAATTGCTTGGAGGAGAAGACCCCTGGCACCAGCCCCTCTGCCTTCTTAGGAAGCAGTAGCAGAGTTAGAGATACCACAAACACTTCAGTTGGCAAAGCATTGATTTTTAAACAAGTTTGAAGAGCAGGTGCCTTTCAGTGACATTCTGTTAGAAATGACGTTCCCACTACAGAGGCATCTCTATCTTCTCCATGAGGCTAGAGATGCTTGGAGCTGCATTTGGAAAGCACTGATGGGGTGAGACACCCTCACTTCCCATGTGTAGGAGCCCCACTGCAGGGAACAGTATTACTAGATAGGACATTGTGGCCACAGGGACAAAGCCAAAGTCAACCTGCTTATATAGGAAGAAAGGAAATCTGGGCTATCTTATGAAACTATCTTTCGAGAACATGTAGAACCAAAGGTGAGGCTTTTTGTACCTCACCCCCCCCTTTCTATATATTACTGTCATGTCACAGGCACACACACATGCTCACACACTCACACACACTCCACCCAGAAAGTTAGACTTTCTTCTATTGCAGAAAACATGGAGTTACACAGCTCTACCACATTGCCTCACACAGCTTCACCTCTGCTAGTGTATCAGGCACAAGTGGGAATGCTCCATGTTGACTCCAGGCCATGGGCCATCTCTGGACCAATCAGCTGTAACAGAGGGCAGAGATAGTGAGGGCTGGGGCAAGGGCCAGGCCTTTTCTGGGAGCAGAACAGTAGGTAAAGCAGTATGCATCCTGAGTCAGGGCCATGCAGCCTATTGCCTTGGGAGCCAAGCTTCTGCCTTGTAGGTACCCTTTCCCGACAAGCATGTGTGCATCCATGAATTACTTGAGAGTAGCCGCAGTGTCTGACCTCATGTACAAATTTTGATATAACTCAAAAGTTTCTTTTAAACAAATGAGCATGCTCCTGACCTGACAAGTTTCCAGAGACAGCCAAAGATAAAGAAAAGATTTTGATTTGGTGACATTTGCCCAACTCAGCCACCTGGCACATTTATTACCCCTCCTATTTTTAAGCCCTAAAATAGCATACTGTATTCTAAGCACAAATGATGTAGATGAGGTTTAACAATTGTGGTACCTGCAGGAATCAGAACCCTTTGAAAGGGGCCATAGTTAGAATGTGGAACAGGAAGGGGACATTAAATTAGGGCCCAGAAACTGGACAAAGCCCTCCAGTCAATAGCATTTGGAGCAGCTGTCCTTCAGTAGCTCTCCCCTGGGGCAGCTCTGTCTGTAGGCCCTGTTGATTGCTTGGCAGACCTGTACTACTCACCCCCAGAGCTTTGCTCTCATGGGGAATTCCAACTGTGCAGACGAACCAGTTGACAATGTGCTTACAATGGCCCTGTACTCTTAGCCTCTATCCTGAGAAAAGCTAGGCTTTCTGGCTCCCATTCAGTAAAGGGGAAAAAAAGCAAGGTACATTTTATCCTTAAATCACCACCACACAGCCCTCCCACTCCCACAGTTAGGGAAATGATGTATTTCCTGCTTGGTTCATAAACTGTGGGCTTTATGCTCACAGTGTTAGGGCTTCTCTCCCTCCACTCCACCAGGAAAGACACAGGTCAGAGATGCCCACCTTATAGGAAGCATAGGACCTTCAGCCCATGCACTGTGGACTTGTGGATCCTGTGACATTGGCAGTCTTCCCATTTAATTTCTGTTTGGTGGTTTTGCCAATTCAGTGATTATTTTAGCAGCATGGCTCAGTGGTCCAGGAGCATCTTGGGAAATTAAGGATTTGGAAATCATCATATTGGAATCTTGGCAAGATTAAAAGTTGTACCTCCAAGGTCCCAACCACCATCATTCCTTTTCCACATCAGTTCAGTCTCTCATTAGGTTTGATGCATGGGTCTGCCTTGTGGTGGTCTATGGTGTGGGCAGATTGGCCTCAGCAGGAAGAGATCCCACAGATAATGAGAATGTCTTCAGGGTTTTTGTTTGTTTGTTTGTTTGTTTTTCCTGAACTGTGGTTAAGACAGTGGGGCTTTGTCAGTGAAAATATCTTAGCTCTGACGTTGTATGTTTAATTAATACTTATCTTCAGCTTTGTATTCTCAGATTAGAGATGGCACTGTTAGAATAGGTCAAAGACAAAAAATGTTTTATTCTTATTTCCTCTCTCTCTAAGGACCATGGTGTTCCAGAGATAGGTTCTTATGGTCTCTTGCTCATGTGGTTTCCCAGGAGCCCTGAAAGATACATTCTTCTGAGAATCTGTTTTGAGCCGTCTTTGGAGGATCACAGATCTATGGGAAAGTAATTGTTCCAGCAGGTGGCAGGAACCATCTGGGGCAGGTTGTTTCCTCCATTTTCTGCAGACTGATGGAGGCAAGAGGCCCTTGCTGGTGGGTGGTTTCAGGCTGGAATCATGGACATTCCTGCCCAGGCTCCCAGCAAAGATCACCAGAAGATGAGGTTCTCTCAAACAAGCTAGGAAGAACAGATTACAGCTCCTCCCAAGCCTGAAAAATCTGAGCACCTCACTGCTTGTATGAAGGTGAGAGAATGCTGTTGTAATGGCCTTCTGTCAAGGGCTGAGCTTCCACAAATGGAGTAGGGTGGGACCAATAAGCAGTTCTGTCTTGTCTGCCACACTGATGTGAATGTTTATAATATTATTAGCAACTGCCTGGAAGCCAGGCCCAATTTAATTTAATTTACTCTCTTGGGTTATTTGAGTTTGTCCTGGTCTATTTTAAGCACAGATGAAGAGGAAGTAATCAGCCTGAGAGGGTATATGGGGGAGGGGCCTTCTGTCCCATCCCTCCACATGCACATCCCAGTTCTTCAGGCTTAGCTCCCCTTGATACAAAGGGAAATACTTGATGGAGGCCCTCAGCCAAAAAGTGCAGTTCTCACTGTGTTTGTCGCTGGTGTTGTTACCTGTTCCTCTGAGAAGAAAAGCTGGGATAGGAAGACAGGGAATACTGGTTATGCAGCTGAAATGCAAATGGAGCAGCAGTTCCCTCTGGTCCCTGGAGAGAGCTGAATAATCTCAATCTCAGTCTGTCTGTCTGTCTCTCACATACACAAACACACACACACACACAGCCCTTTTCTGTTAGCAAGTTGCCTGCATCATCATGAGGTGTGGCAGTTCTTCCTCACTGGAGCATTTGGCTGCTCTGGGATTGGGATGCTGACTGCCAGAGTCTTCCAGTTTGGTGGGTATCGTCTGAGTGAGGACATTCAGGGACTTTCTCAGTGAGAGCCAGGGTTAAAAGCCACTTGAGCTTTATGGTCTGGAGCTACAGGGCCAGTCCTGAGCCAGGATCAGCAGCCCAAGGGCATCCAATCATTCCCTGCTCCTAGGTGCCCTGAGGTTATGCATTTGGTTTGGCACCAAGTGATCAAAAACAAGAGAGATTCTTGGGCCCAGTCAGAGCAAAAGGCAGAGAGAACATCTGGATTTTTTTTTTTCTTAAACTGTGGTTGGGATAATAACAGGCTTTGGTAGGGAGAAACCTCTTAGCCCTGATATCATCAGAAACAGTCTCTCATCATA
Organism: Myocastor coypus; assembly: GCA_004027025.1. Lineage (NCBI taxonomy): Eukaryota > Metazoa > Chordata > Mammalia > Rodentia > Myocastoridae > Myocastor > Myocastor coypus. The sequence goes on along the minus strand of PVJA010000090.1, from coordinate 133,718 downwards.
AAAAGGATTCACCCTGTTTCCTTTGCCAGCGCTGGAGGTCAAAAGTTGTATTTTCTCAGGGCCTTGATCCCATGCCCCCAGGACCCTCAGGAATCTTACTGACTGCAGATCGCTGAGCAATAATGGTGCAAGTGCAGGAACCGGGCCACCAAGTCCAAGCATGGTGGCACACACCTGTAATCCCAGCACTGGGGAGGTGAAAACAGGAGGATCACTATGAGTCTGAGCTGTGTAGTGAGACCCTGTACCAAATACATTTTTTTAAAAAAGTTAAGAATTTGGGGACTGGGGAGATAGCTCAGTGGAATAAGTGCTTGTCTGGCAAGAACAAGGTCCTGAGTACTATCCCTGGTACCACCAAAAAAAAAAAAAAAAGAGTAAGCACATTTTGTGCCAGACACTAGGCCAAAGATTTTGCTTGCATAACCTCACTTAATACTTTCACTTTCAATCAAGTGAGACTCATTTTTATATGAGCCTTAAAGGATTTGAGGAACTTGCCAGGTGACAACACAAAGCTGTAAGCTGAGTTGTTTCCTCAGAACAGCTCCCTAGGAATGACCAAGAAGTTTGTCAGCACATGTGTCGAGTGCTGTGTGAGCATGGATCAGAGCTATTCTACTGTGGGGCTGAGGTGGGGTGCTTTGGAGGGCGTTGTGTGGGTCTGAATGAACAGAGGGCCCTTTAGGTGACTCAGTACCCACCAAGCTTGTCAAGAGTCAGCCCTCTATACCTGCTAAGCATACCCTCCTCCAACTGCAGCTGCTCTGTGTGCAAACTGCCACTCCCACATTCTTCGAGGCCATGAAGGGATCCCATGAATCTGTCTGGTTAGTGAGTCCTCCAAGGCAGTTCTTGAACGCAGTGACATGGGCCAGGTGAGCTCTGGGTATTTCCTGTTGCAGCCTAGCAGTAGCTTAGAGTTCTCAGGAGAAAGGGTGATGAGCGTGAACTGTCCATTTCTCAAAGCAGCACACAGAAGCATCTGGGGAAAGAAAGGACACTGCTCATCCTGGCTTTGCAGATCAGAGGTTCCAAGGTTCACTAATGTCACTGTCAAAAGGTGGCCAAGCCCATGGAGACCCATTCCAGTATAGCCCTGACTGATCCATAAAGCCAGGTGAAAGTTTATTAATTTGTAGAGGAAAAACAATTACTTGTTGACAGATGATGTGCTCTCTTATAGTCAGAATACCAGAGAAAACAAATCATAATGAACCTGCTTTATTGATTTGTCATGTAAAATGCTGTCCGATCATTGGCCATATATAGTAGAAACCTACTATATCCTAATATAATCTTGGTTGTCCCTTCTCTCGCCACAGACAGAACATAGGCCACTAGGAGCCCAGCCCAGCAAGCACTGTGTCATAACAGAGTTAGATAAATGCCTAGTGACATCAGACAAAGGTGGAAAACTTGCCTCGAGATAGAGGCAGCTGTGTTCCTGAAGCCAGAGCCCAATACCGCACTACGTCTCCTTGGGGCAATCTTGCTGGCTGGAGATGGCTAACGTTTGCAGTAGATCTCTGCTGATTTGAATGCTGTATTCATGCTGGACACAGGCTGATCTTCTAACCTGGGATCCCTCAGAACCCTCTGTCCCCTTCAGTGGACTTTGAAAGCTATACTCTGGTCCAGCATTGATGAATTCAGGAGGATGCTGATGCCCAAAGAAGAATCTCACTTTCCCCATTTTCTAGTATCCAACTGCTATGGTTTCAATATGTCCCTCAGATTTTATGCCTTGGAAACTTAATCTCCAAAGTCACCCATGAATGGTATCAGAGAGATAGGAGACTGAGGCATGTCAGCTGAGCCCTAAGGATGGACTAACCTATTCGTGGATTATTGAGCCAGAGGGTTGCTATGGGAATGGCCTTCTTATAAAAGCAAACTTCCTCTAGCGTGCTTGCTGTGTCTTGTCATGACAAGACAGAGGGCTTGCTCTGTCTTCTCAAAGCAGGATACAGTAGCATCTGAGGAAAGAAAGGGCACTGATCATTCTGGCCTTGTAGGTCGAAAGTTCTCACATTCACCGTTTCTATTATCAAAAGTTGGTTGACCCCATGGAGACCCATTCCAGTATAGCCCTGATCCCTACAGCTGGATGCCCTCTCCCACCTGTGACACAGCACAAGGCTTTTACCTGATGCGGAACATGTGCCTATACCATGCTTTCGGATTTGCCATCCTCCAGAGCCATGATCCAAGCAAACCTCTATTCTTCATAAGTTACCTAGCCTTAGGCATTGAGTTAGAACAATAGCAAATGGGCTAAGAATTGAAGAACAAAGAATCATTTGATTATGGCCCCCAGATATGAACAAGTCCCTTTAAGGCCTTCCCTGAAATCTGATTCTCTTTCTTAGATGGCCAATATGAAATAATGTGAAGCAGTAGAGGAACAGTGTTTATTGATCTGAGAGCAGGTCCTTGTCTTCAGATCCATGGGTGGGCCCTGGCCTGCAGCTGCACTCCAGCTCCGGGGAATCAATGGATGCCTGAAAATTACTGGAGTGTTCAGTGCCACTGGAGGTTAGGGATCTAGCCAGTGAAATGGCCCACTGGAATGGAGTCACACAGCCTCAGCCTTTAGAAAGAGCACATTGGTCTAGGAGCACACTGATAAGGTGACAAGGTGATGGCATGAGAGCAGAGGAAAGATGTCCACCACATGGAATGATGTTGGGCAGCTAACATGCAAACTGAAAATAGCCAGGAGAAATGTACTCCAACAAGCCAGGCTTTCTAGAAACAGTGACATTCCAAGAGCAGCCATCCATGTATCTCTGGATTGAGTCAAAATAACTTCCAAAGGCCAAGCCAACGTTTGGTCTGAGTGGGTTATATCATGAAGGTTCTGAGCCCCATGAGTGGCAGACAGTGGACAGATGTGGGGGAGGACCACTGTGACGCTGGGATTCTAACTTTAAATAAACTCAATGTGTGACTAACAAACATTATAAATAAAGTATATGTCTACCTAGTCCAAAACAGTACACCAAGAGGGCCAGGGTGATAATTCAGGGGCACAAGTGCCTTCCTGGCAAATGCAAGGTCCTAAGTTTGATCCCCAGTTCCGGAAAAAAAAAAAAAAAAGGAGCAAAACAGTACAACAAAAGATAAATAAGGAATCATGAATATTAATTTGTGCATCAAGTTCTTAGGGAAGCAAAATCACTGATATTCAGGCAATAAGCAGAACCAACAGTGGATCCAAAGGGCATCTTTTGGCCCATGTCAAGTCCGGATATATATTTCCTCACCAAAGGCTGGGTAGAGATGAGAACATACTCACCATATGTGGTCCATTTTAAAAATTTATGGAGAGACAAAGGGAAAAGAATGTCACCCAGAAAAACATACGTGAAAATGAATTTCTAAAGAAAAGGAGACTATAGAAGGATATTTGAGGAAAACCCCGTAAATTTCATTAGGATGAAAGAATGCACCATCTCTATAAAAAAAGAACATGAGGCCGATAACATAAGAACATCATAAAATGAAAATATTCAAGCAAACACATTGAAAAGAAAGACAAGCAAGGCAAGATTGTTAAACAATTTGGGGCTATACAAAGAGGCAGACATTGGAGCGAGGGTGGAAAGTATGAAATGCCCTTAAGGAAACTTGAACTGCAGCAACATAATTAAAATATCCTCAGAGCAACTGAGATCGGGGGTGTTGCAGAAAATCAGATAAGTGCTGAGAGAATCCTAAGCCGCTCTTATGGAACGCAGGGAAGGAATGCAGGGCAGGGATGGAGGAGAGTATAATCAAAGTGGAAGGCAGAGGACAGGGTCTAGTGTGAGAAGTGTCATTTTATCTCAAAAGTAAAAAAAAGAAAAATGGAAACAGAAGCTGCGATTCCAGATGACAGGAGCACTTCCAAAAGGAGTATATTCCATTTTAGCAAAATGAACACAAGTGTTCAGCTGGAAATAGCCTAGAAAAATGGTAGTTGTAAATAAAGGAAGTGGAATGGATAGGTGGCCCACAGAAGTACAGAAGCCACATTGGCACCAGACTCGTCATTATATGAAGTACTAAATTTGAAAAGGATGACTCAGTGATAATGTTAGGACAGAATTCATAGCCCCCAAATCATCATTCAACCAGGTTACCATTCATTTGGCATAGTTTTAGATATTCAAGGGCTTGGAATATACATCACCCATACGCCTTTCTTGGAAAAATTATGTAGAGACAAAGAGGACTACAAAATAGGAAGTAAAATGAAAAATTCAGGAATAGAAGAGTTGTAATATATAAGAATAGGCATAAGCATTTAAATCATCTGAAAAACAAATTGGAAAATATAAGTTACATGATAATCATAACAATCAAGACCCCAAAGTCCAGATAACTGTGCAGTAGCAAGCATGAGAAACAGAATAGGAGTTCATAAAAATTTAAGGCACAGCATATCCAGTTCTTCACAGTAACGGAAGGGTCAGAAGACACTGTTTTATTCTTTCCCTTGATAACCAGAGAAACACAAGATTAAAAAAACGTTTGGCTAAACCTTTAAGGTACCCAGCTAGGGGCCAGTGAGATAGATAGCTCAGCGGTCTAAAGTGCCTACTTAGGCAGTCTTAAGCAGGCGTGTAGAAACTGCAGTTCAATCCCTGGCACCACACCAAGGGTGACCTGAGCCAGCCACATTAAAAAAAAAATATCCAGCTATACAACTAAAATATTTATATTTTATAGACTGGAAAAAGACAAAAAGAAAACAGTATACTGCAGATTGAAATGAAAGCGAGTCCCAAGGGGATGAGAGTGCACTGGCAGATGCAAAGCTGCATCCAGCAGCACAGCCACTGAGGCAGGGAGAAGGCTGTGCTGCCTTGGCCCTCCCATCTGACGTCAGTTGTGTACTCATTGATCTCCCCACAGCCCCTCTCCCCTTGACCCTGTCCAGTCTCTGGTAATTACTATTCTAGTCTAGACTTCTCCAAGGTCAGCTTTTTAGGATTCCACATACATGCCGAGATCAAGCGGAATTTTTCTTTCTGTTCCCGGCTCATTTGACATAACATAGTGTTCATTAGGACTGTTTGTGTTTCTGCCAATGACAGGAATCCCAAGTGGTTTTCCTCCCTGTGAGCAGAAGACCACACTGCCATCCTTCCACATATTGATGGGCACAAACTGGTCCTGTATCTTGACTACGATGAATACTGCTGCAATGAACAGGACAGTGCAGATTCTCTTTGGCATTCTGATTTTATTTCCTTTAGCTGTATAGCCAGGAGTAGGGCTAAAGGATCATACAATAGTCCTGTTATTAATTTTTTGAGGAACTTCCATTCTGTAGTATGCCATATGGTAACTAAAAATTAAAAAAGTGCTATGGAGTATTTCAAAATAACTAAAAGGGAGAATTTTGAATGGTGTTACCACACAGGAATGAAAACTTCTTGAGGTGATAGATGACACTATATTCCCTAATTTGGTTATTTACATTATATACACATAAACATCACACACCTTTCTGCAACATGTACAATTACTATGTGTCCATTAAAACCAGCACTTGGGAGCTGGAGTTGGACTATTTGTTCCCAGCCCTGCGCCTTGCGAGGATGGGGGTCTGCATAAGTCGCTCCTATGTCTCTTCAAGCCTCAGCTTCTCCATCCGTAAGACCTGCACACCAAATTGGGTCACTACATAGCTTGGTTATTGTGTCCAAAGTGTGAAGCACCTCACCAGGCACACGCTTATAATTACAGATACTGAGTATATGATCATAGTTTGTAGATATAGGTTTTTAAAATAAAAATCCAACCATATTCTATTAATAGAGCACACACGAAAAGTAAAATGGTCCATGAACATAAAGGGTGTGTGGAGATTTATCAGCTGAACAAAAAGCAAGCAGCTGAGGTGGAGGCTCCCTGCGTCATGAGACTCTGCACATGGATGCAAAGTGCTGAGCAGGGACCTAGACTGCTGTATTTTAAAATGTAGTGGAGACAATGTGAAGGCAGCATTTGAAGAGCGAGTGGACTGTACCAGGCCCAGGAGACAGGCCGGCTGCATGTAAACTGCTGCGGCCTCCTGATGCAGCAGCCCGAGAGCTATACCACACCGCCATGGCCAGCACAAGAGGTCCTGGGCTCTTCTCGTGGTCAAGGTCTGCTCTTTGAACTAAGACCCACGTGGCTGCTCTGAGGCCCTCAGCCACGCCCTGGGGATGTCAGAGAGTCCCCTGGGCCCCAGGCCGGCAATGCTGCAGGCGGACACAGCTGGGCCGCCCACCTTCACACAGACGTTCGCCTCTTCCTGCACCATTTCTAGCAATGGCCCTGGCCAGCGCCAGGAAAGCCTGCCATCCACAGAGCGCCCATGGCTGGCGAGCAGCCCGAAGTCCACTGTGGCCCTGCAGGGTGGCAGCTGGTCCTCTGCAGGTTCGCGGGGTGCCAGCGAGTTCTCAGGCCCAGGCAAGGACTCCCCGGGGCTGCCCTGCTTACCCAGGCCTCATTCCCTGGCCAGGAGCTGCCCCTGGCAGAGCCGCCTGGCGCTCTTTCTGCCCCGCGCAACCAAGCCTTCCTGGGCTTCAACACCATGGCCCCTGGGGGAGGTGGCCTTGCGCCAGGCGGGGACACAGGCTCCCTGCTGCCCAGCACCCATGCTGCACCTCCAGCCCCTGGTGGCACCCTGACTGCCCTGGCGGCCTCCAGTAGTAGCTTCTTGCCGCACGCCTTCCTTGCTGCAGCGCCGGGACACAGCGGCCGCCTCAGTCCTGACCCACAGGTTCCTGGGGCAGTCCTCCCCAGGCAGCCACCCCTGCCACAGAAGAAGCGGGCCTCGGAGGGGGACCAGTCCCTGGGCTCTGTGTCGCCCTCGTCCAGTGGCTTTTCCAGCCCTCACAGCAGCAGCACCATCAGCATCCCCTTCCCTAGCATCCTGCCCAACTTCTCCTGGCCTCTGGAGACAGCCTCACCCCTGCCAGATAGCCCAAGTGACAAACTTGTGATTGTCAAATTTGTTCAGGACACTTCCAAGTTCTGGTACAAGCCGGATATTTCAAGAGACCAAGCCATCACCATGTTGAAAGACAAAGAGCCCGGGTTCTTCATCGTGTGGGACAGCCATTCCTTCCGGGGAGCCTATGGCCTGGCCATGAAGGTTGCCACCCCTCCTCCTTCCGTCCTGCAGCTGAACAAGAAAGGAGACTTGTCCAATGAGCTTGTCCGCCACTTTCTCATCGAGTGCAGCCCAAAGGGGGTCCGGTTGAAAGGTTGCGCCAACGAGCCTTATTTCGGGATCCTGACGGCCCTGGTGTGCCAGCATTCCATCACGCCCTTGGCTCTGCCCTGCAAGCTGCTCATCCCAGAGAGAGATCCTCTGGAGAAAATAGTGGACAGTCTGGCCCAGATGGCCTCCAACTCCGCGGCCAAGCTGCTGAAGCAGGGTGCAGCCTGCAACGTATGGTACCTGAACTCGGTGGAGATGGAGTCCCTAACGGGTCACCAGGCAGTACAGAAGGCGCTGAGCGTGACGCTGGTGCAAGAGCCGCCGCCCGAGTCCACCGTGGTCCACTTCAAGATGTCGGCCCAGGGTATCACCCTGACAGATAATCAGAGGAAGCTGTTCTTCCGGCGGTACTACCCCGTGAGCAGCGTGATTTTCTGTGCCTTGGACCCTCAGGACAGGAAGTGGACCAAAGATGGCCCGGACTGCAGAGTCTTTGGGTTTGTGGCCCGAAAGCAGGGCAGCGCCACAGACAACGTGTGCCACCTGTTCGCAGAGCACGATCCTGAGCAGCCTGCCAGCGCCATCGTCAACTTCGTGTCCAAGGTCATGATCGGCTCCCCCAGGAAGCTCTGAGTGCTGTCAGCTCAGAACCCAGGTGGCCGCAGGTGGTCATCGTGCCTGTCTGGCCAGGCTTGCAAGGACCGGACCACACACAGGGTCTGCCTGCCCCGACTCCCAGGGGAAAGGGTGCAGAAGCATCTGAGGGCACTGAAGAAGCCCCTTGCCTCCTTGGGGCAGAAGCAGTCCTGTCCAGCAACACCTGGGCCCAGCACAGCTTCGCTTTGGTCTTCACCCTGAAACGCAGACAACACAGAAAGAATGAGATGACCGATGGTCTTCGTAGGTCAGGCCTTGTGGAACTCAGTGACGACATAACCGTGGACAGTGTGGGGTGTGGGCTGTGAGGACTCGGGCAGTGGCAGCCACCTTGCATCCTGGAGGATCATGAGATGGCAAAGCCACCCCGCTCCAGCTTACATTCCTGAAGCAAGCGGTGCTGGGGAGCACCCGGGAGGACCCTGAGAGAAGATGGAAGCAGAATGTCATTTCTGTATAATTTATGTTTTACTTATGCCAAATTATTTATAACGCTTTGCCACGCAGTGCTGCACTGGCCAGTGTCCAGTGGCGGAGTGGCCAAGTGCCGCCTTGCAGGCACCAGGAGCTCCTGCCCTGCCCAGTGGTCCGTCCATTTGGGAGGCGGAGGAGCGGCTCCATCTCGCACCCACTCAGGCCCGGGTGGTCACGGAAGCACAGGTGTGGGGCGCGGCCTTACCTTCCCTGAGCAGTGAGGCCTGGGTGCCCCTGGCCCTGCCCGGCCGCTCTGCCTGCTGCAACCTCCCAGTGAGGGCCGCCTTGGGCTGAGCCCTTCGCCCTGAAAGCCCTGTCCACCTCCGTGCCTTGCCAGGGGCGTGCTGGGACCATGTGTGCATGCGCGCCCTGCCCCTAAGTGCCTGCTTCAGTGCCAAATGTCACCCCAGCCGCGCATCCCCTCCGGGTGTCGAGAAGAACATTCCATATGTACATGGATGTGCTGTGAGGCATTTGCGTAGTCGCGGTCTCTGCTCCTTAAATACATCTGAATCAAGAGTATAATAAAGATTGCTACGTACTTGTGAAAAAAAAATAAAATAAAATGTAGTGGAAATCTAGAACAGCATAAAGTACAGGCTTGTCAAGGAACCAACAGACAGTTGGGTGTGATAAAGTAGATGGCCCTGAAGACGGTGCTGGCTGTAAACAAACAGAAGCCCCAGTAGCCAATGAAAAAGGTGCAGCTTATTTCTCAGATGTTGCTAGGAAATTGGTCTAAACATTTAGAAGAAAAACTAGATGAGATCTTCCCTCATGCTGTTCACCAGGATAAATTTCAAATGGATTTCATTGTTAAATATGAAAAAAACAAAAGTAATGAAAGAAAACATTGGTGAATATGTGACTGATCTCAGCAAGGGCAAGATGTTCTAAGCCTACCAAACATGGGAGAAATGAAAGGAAGTGTTCAACGGCTTTACCTACATAAAAGTTAGCTTCGTGTTTCTAGAAGCGTGGAAAATCCAAACACGGTTTGTGGGAAATATGAAAGGCGCTGTTATCGCTCATACCTGCACGAGTCTTCTGGCCCCAAAAGAAGCTTCTGTACCAGCCTCCAGGAAACTTGGAGAACAAGTACAAATGGTGAAGAAACCAAGAGGGGGAAAGGGCAACCTAAAAAATAATCAAGGGAGCCAGTTGGATGGTTATTCTGTACATTTCTTGCCACACCCTTGATAGGATTTTGGTAGATCTTTCATAAAACTTCCTGGGGCGTCATGTGACAATAGGTCTTAAACAATTTTGTACCCCTTAATCTACTTTCAAGGGAAACAAAAAAACCTAAGAAAAATACCAAAAGTTTAGATGAACATTCATCTATGAGGATAGTCAGTTGCTATATTCTATGTAATGGTGAAGAAGGATCTCAAACTATCATAAAATGATATGAATTCTGTAAAAATAAACATTTCACTCCTGGTAGTAGCCCAGGAAGGAGCACAGCCATCAATACCCCAATATGCTGGCATCAGTTCTCACTTATGGTGGCATTGTAGGTACTTTTAATTTTTTTCTTTATGTTTTTATGTTTTAATATTTTGTATGGTGAGTGTATGTTTTGTACTCACAAGGAAAAATAATTATTTCCTTAAGGTACCACTTTCCTATGCTGTTACATAGAATTGTATCAGTCTCAAAATGCTTCTGTTATAACCATCTTGCAGTTCCTTTCAGAATGCTGGGGTTATAAAGCTTTAACAGAATATCCTATGTTTAGCTAATCTCATGAGAGAAAGTCACCATCTTTTTCAAAGGACTGAGTGCTGCTGTTTCTCACCTCACACCACACTCCTGTTTGTAAATTTTAGGCCAACATTTCTTCAATCCAGGAGTTGCTAACTCACAGTTTTTGGCCCCTGGATTTACTAAGACAGAAATTCATCTTTATTGCCAAGCAGTCTGTCTCACCAGCAAAACAGAACAGGTAGTAGTAGTTGCTAAAATGTGAAATCTTCTATGTCCCTGAATTCAGGTTTATGTATAGGTCATGTGTAGCAGGGACTGGGCAGCTAAGCAGGCATATATGCAGTATATTTAAGTTTTCTTGCTTTTGTCTCTGGCAGTAAGGAAACAGCTACCCTAAGTATACAGACCATTATATTTTAGCATGGAAAAGACTCAGTCATGTTCTGTGGAGTTGAGAAATCCCAGCAGGATCAGCACACTTGACATGTCATGATAGAACAAGTGCATCAAGCCAGGCAGCCCATAGTCCTGCAGAGACAGAATCCAGTGAATACTGGTGCCCAGTCAACAGCTGTGTGATGTTGGTGCCTCTGCATTTTATTTCTCAAAATCCAAAGAATAGCCACATGATAATTCCCTAAGGGGCCATCTGATGCATTTCTCCAGAAACCTGGTGACATGTCTTACGCCCTTCAATTTTCATGCTTTTGAAGCATTTAGTGTTTTCAGAACAGGTACTGGATTCATTTAGGACTTAGTCTCTCTCAGAAAGCCCAGCTGATGATTCCTTGTCCTGGAGTCCCTCCACATGGACACTTTATGTACTGCAGCCAGAAGGCACAGTGCTTTCAAGCTTTCTGTTTGCCTTAGCTTCCCAGTGAGTCCACAGGAATCCACTGAACACTGCCTTACCCAGCGCTGATTGTGGGGAGAATCCAGGTGGGATGCGGTGGTGCCTGCTGCCACTGCCCCCAGGTAGCTGCAGTCTGCAGAGTTGAAAGGCACATAGCCCACACTGGCAGGAGAGTAGGAGGTCAGAGACTGTGGGTCTTTGTTTAGGTACAGGCTAGTGGGACTGATGTGGATAGAGGGGTGCATGTGTGCCCAGGGAAGGTCCTGTGGGAGCCAGAAGGACAGGGAGATGGAGATGGATGGGGTTAGCAAATAGTTACAGAGTGCCTAGCAAGATACTATGGTAGAGAGTGGGGGCTAAAACCAGATAGACAGACAGACAGACAGACAGACAGACAGACAGACAGAGATGAACTGCACTAGTGGAATGGACCTTTGGGGTTATATCAGTCCTGAATGTGATAGATTGGATGCAGTTAACTGTTTAACATCCTTAACCAGCCAGAGTTCACAGCAGCCTCTGCATCACACTGTCCTGTGCTCAGGGGAAGTGGACCAGTGAGTACAGCATCCCTAAAATATAGATAGGAACAGTCAAGTAAATTGTGGAAAACACAGGTTGTTAAATCTACTTTCCATCTTTTGGTTCCTCAAAAAAGCTATAATTAAAGGCCATTCAAGCTGTGGTTCAAATGAGAAAACTCTCATTTATAGTGAGAATAATGTGATATCTTTGTTGCTTCTAGCCAAACAGCTATGCTGCACCACTCGGCTGGATGCAGTCCACAGGGTGGACTAGCCCCTTTATTTCTAGTCCCTACTACAGAGTAGGCCCTAGTCAGTGCCCATTGGTCATTTCTAGTACCTCTCCCAGCTCCTAGAATACTTGGCTCTGTTCAAGCTCCTGTCATAAAATGCCATACAACAGGTCACTTACAAATAGCAGAATTTATTTCTCACAGTTCCGGAAGGAGGAAAGTCCAGTATCAGGACACTGCCTGATTTTATGTCTGGTGAGAACTCATTTCCTGATTCTTCTCACTGGGTACTCATGTGGTAGGAGGGGTAGACAAGCTCTTTCATAATAGCACTAACTCCATTCATGAGGGGTCCACCCTTATGACTTACTCACCTTCCACAGGAGGCCCGCCACCCCACCCCTGCAGTGTTACCACCTTGAGGGTTAGAAGTTCGACATAGGAGTCATGGGAACAAACACGCAGACCATAGCATAGGCATCTTCCCACCCCCAGGCAAAACAGGGCACAGCCTGAGGCCTGTCAAACTTCTTTCACCCCCAGGTTCTGTATGTGTAAGGAGGAAGAAGGGAGATATTTCCATGCTCAGCCAGAGTCTTTATTTATAGCACCACAAAGGCCTTCAATCCAGGACCCATGAATGCTACCAAATGTCATAGAAACCATATACATTAAGAGTTCCTGACTTCCAGAGGATCGAGAATGTGTGGTCGGAGTGTGTTAGGGTTGCTCAGTACCCAAAGTTAAAGGAATGCTCTGCCCTCTCCCTGCCTGGGCCCCTTCTTCCTAGGGACCTCTGCCCACCTCCTAGTCTTGCTGGTCCTGGTTTCTCTGTAAGGTCCTTGTTCCAGGGTTCCCACTACCATCATGAAAGGCTTGTCTCCCTGAATAGTTTGAGAGGCTCCAAGCCAGAGCCCCTAGACTGGGAACCTTGCCTTATTGCCAGCTTGACCACCCCCATACCAATACGTGAAAAGGGTTTTAGCAAATCCTGTTCCGGAAGCAATCTGTTGCTCCACCAGCTTCCCTGTGAACATGTTGCTGAGGAATTCTGGATATTGGCACAGAACTGACTCCCTGAGACACAAGGGAACTGGCAGCTTCTTAGACACACTTTCTCCCTCATGGCATCATCAGAAGATGCCCAAAATACAGATGCAAATGAATCTCAAGAACTGTGTGTTCTTTGCAGGAACATGACCATGAGACTATGAGCTCTGCACTCTGTGGTATGGTGGAGCCTCTACCTTGGTCCCAGCAAGTAGGTGGAGTTTTCCCTCTATCTCTGATCCAGGCTGTCATCTGCTCAGGATACTTTCAAACTGGGCATTTGGCAGTTAGCAAGGTAAGTTGCTCAGCAGGGCCAGCCCCACAGCTTATAAAAGCACAAACTGTGTCAAGCAGGAGACAGAGGAGCCTTGCCCATGCCCTGCTGTCCTACACCAGGTCAGTCTTCATGTCCCATTGTGTTGCCCCTGTGCACGCCCTCCTCCTTCAGCAGGTGCTGTGTAATTAACCAGAGGTGCCTCTGATGCCTTGTGGAGCCTTCTGTTCGTACCTGGTACCTAGGTGGGGCTGAGGTATGGAACACGCTGGGTTGTCTGAGCCAGGCAGGGCTGGCCAGCAGCAAAGGGTCATGGCCAGATCAGATGCTGCAGGGAGCAGCTACAAATCAAGTTTGTCCAAAAGTGCAGACTACTGTGCCAAAGAAGCTTCATGCTGCCAGGAGAAAAGAAGTAAGCAGACACATACATGCATCATCACCCTAAAGGCTGGGCACAGATGGGAGAGAACAGGCAAGGGCAGCAACAGAGTCCTTTCCATACTCATCTTCTGTCTTCTGTCCCAGCTCAGAATTCCTCCTCAGCTCAAGGACAAGGCCAGAGTTCAGCAGGCTCAGATTGTAACAGAAGGAACCCAAAGTAGTGATTCCTTATCCTCAGCCAATTCAATGAGTCCTTGGGGTGGCAGAGGGTGGTAGAGTGGTGTTTGTCTTATGCTAGGAATCTGCAAGCTGTGGCCTGGGGTTCAGATCTGAACCACTGCTTGTTCTGGTAAGCATCGTCCTAATGGACTCCAGCTGCACCTACTGGTTAGGGGCCGTCTGTCTGCTTTTCCTATAGGGGCTGTGTGGCCTGCAAAGCCTCACCTGTTGGCAACCTGCCCCTCTGTAGGGAGAGTGTACTATCTCTAGTCTGCGCAGACAGATACGTGGACCTGACTCAGGACCCATACCCTGACATGTGCACAAACCAGAGTCCTCAGAGGGAGGATTCAGTTGTGCCTGGCTCTGTGCCTTATTAAAAGCCCACCCTTCAACAAGTTGCCCAATGTCCCCACGCTTCTGTTCCCTCATTTGGGAAATGGGCAGTCAGGTGCCGTTTTCACAAGAAAATGTGAGGATGGGGTGAGTGGGAACAGTGAGGCATGCAAACGTGTATCAATAAATACCTTAGTTTTTTGGGAGGGTTGTTGTTTGTCTTTTTGAGACAGGGTCTTGCTGTGCAGTTCAGGCTGGCCTTGATCCCACTTTTTGTAGCTCAGGCTGGTCTTGAACTCACACTGATCCTCCTGCCTCAGCTTCCCAGCTTCAGCCTCCCAAGTTCTGGGATTACAGGCATATGCAACCATGGCCCAGCAATTTTTTTTTTTAACTGAGACATAATTTCCACCCTTAAAATTCATCCCTTTAAAGTATAGCATTGTGGTTGGCAGTACATCCATAAGATTGGGGAACAGTCACCACTGTCTAATTCCAGGGCATTTTCATCATCCAAAAAAATTCCTTAATGGTACTGGTAGGCTGAATAATGACCACCCAAAGATACCAGATCCTGATGGGTAAATGCATAAATGTGACCTTGTTTGGGGAAAAAAAAAAAAAAATCTTTGCCAATGTGAAAAAGTTAAGGGTCTGCAAAGGAAATGCATGTTGAAGAGCCACTTGTACCCCAGGCTCCTTGCAATACCATTTGCAATCCCCAGACATGGCAGCAACCTAAGTGAGCAGAACAATGCACGGGTAGATAGATGTGGTGCAGAGTGCAGTGGAGCACTGCAAGAGAGTAACATAGCATGGATGGAAGTGGAGAGCCTTATGTTAGAAAGGCAAGTGTCACAGGATCTCGCTCCTATGTGGACTCTTGAACAGTTGCTATCATGGAAGTTGGGCAGAATGTCATCACTGGAGGTCAGGATGGACGGGAGGCAGGAGGGTGGGAAGCCAGTCAGCGGATACCAAGGTGCAGCTAGATAGCAGTAAGGGGTCCTGGTATGCTACTGTGTGGGGCAGCTGTGCGGTACTGATAGGCTGAATAATGACCACCCAAAGATACTAGATCCTGATGTTATCAGCATAATTACTTAAATACAAGATGACAAAAATTGCCTTTTTATTTCTGTGACAATATACCAGGAAATATAAACAATATAATTTCATCGTATTTATTGAATGCAGGACTCAGTTGATGTGTGGCACTCACAGTAAAACGAGCTCTCCCCCACAGAGGCAGCTCCTGCCAGCCAGCAGGCCTCCTGTGGAATGCATGTCACCGGTGTGCTGCAAGTGAGGGGATGAGTACTGTCCTGGTCACATTCTTGCTGCTTTGTGGAATGTCATTTTTCTGAGTTACAACATTAAAAATATTAAAAATCTCCTAGCACTGCAGATTTGCACAGTGCGCTTTCCTAGCCACTGCGCCTTCTACTCCCTCTGCCTCCCCTGCACTGAGTGTTCTAGAACTGCTGCCTGCAGCAGAGAGGGGCCATGCAAGAGAGAAGCACAGTGTCCAGAGCCCCAGTGTGAGCAGGCACAGCAGATCATGCTTTCTGGCCTCTTTGGTGCGCTTGGGTCCCTACTCTCCCTGCTGGTGCTTCGGCAAATGTTAGTATATCCAACCCAACCACAGAGATCACCTCTGTAACCCAGCCCTACAGTGTGCTAGGTACTTTGTGATGCTCCTACCCTCACACCCACCCCTCCAGGGGCAGGTGGGGTTCAGCCCTGGCCCTGCCAAGCCTGCAGTGCTCAGCTCTCTTCCCTCCTTCCCCTGGAAGCCTACATGTTCTCTTTCCTCTCCCATATTTTCTCTGGGATCAAGTTCCCCCTTACCCCATCCTAGCTGAGCCTGACTGCCCCACCTCTTCTCTGGAACTTTATGTTTGTCATTCTTATTGACTAACAAGCCAGCCTGGGTGTACAGTGGCCCATCGCAGCCCGATTATTCATTAGTGCCATGGTTGAGGTTAACCCACTCAGCCCCCACCATGAGTGGGCTTGGCAGTGGTGCCTACCACACTGTTGTGGAGGGCTTTGAGCAATGCCTACCACTGTAAATCTCTCTGGAAATGCTACTGCCACTACCACCTTTTTCATTGTCTTCCTGTGGGGAGCTCACTTGACTACAACCTCAGAGACACATGGCCCAGTCAGTCATTTTCAGTAAGAAAAAGTGATGTTCTTCTCCCTCCCTCTCTCCTATGCCCTCAGTATACACATACACACTCCTCTGCCTCAGCTTTGAAAGCACACCACTGAGAAATAAGAGAGTCCACCAGGTTTCTCTGTCCTCAGATTTTCATAAGAAAGTTGTGGCCCTAAAGTTCTTTGAAAGAACACTGTATCTAGTAATCTCCCAAACAACTAGTTCTCTTGGAATGGAAGTCACCATTTTCTTTTTTTTAATTTTATTTATTATTTTTATTCTTGTTTCAGAACCTTTGTTTGTTTATTCACTCATTTTTATGGCCGGCTCAGCCCGCCCCGAGGGCAGGGCTGGCACAGCATGTGGTGCCGGGGATCAAACCGCAGTCCCTGAAGCCACCCAAGCTTCCCCAAACAGGCGCCTTAGACCACTGAGCAATCCAGCCAGGCCCTGAAAGTCACCTTTTATTAGCCAAAAATGTGGCTTATGGGTTGGCAATGCCTCCATCAGTCTGTTGCTTGATGTTAAATGCCTTCAGGTTCTTTCATCCAGGGACAATAAACGTCCTCATTTTCTGCAGTGCTCTGTCCACACCCTCCCCAGGAGTCCCACCTCCATATTTCTTTGGTTGTTGATAACTTTAAACAAACAAGAGTTTTGTTGCTTTTGTTGTTCTGTGGTGTCAGAGAACATAGTTGCCATGACTCTCAGTTCACAATAGGATTAGAGAATTTGCTTACCCTTGCTTCTGTCATCAGGCAGTGCTGGAGCTGGGAGGCTGCTGCCAGATCAGCACGCCCACACAGTCCTGACCTTTGCGGTAAGTCCCTGGCTTGAACCCTTGTACTTTTTGTTGGCTTTTGAACAAAAGCTGTGAGCGGAGGGCACAGGACAGGCAGTAGAACAGAAAACGACTTTGTAAAGCAAGATGACTCTTTTGCTGGGCCAGGTTGTCATTTCATTTGGAGATGCGCAACATCTGTGTAGCACTAGACAACGTCACGGAGGGGCAATGAACCCTAAACAGGCAGGGTTACTGTGGGTCAGTGCTGACAAATCTGTCAGGCAGCAGAGGAGCGATTGTGTCCTTTGCAGAGCTTGCTGCTTAGTTGTCCATTTAGCATGGAGGCTTCCAAGCCTGTGCTATTAAATTGGCCTGTACCCTGCCAGTGCCCCCACCCCCAGCCACTTGGCAGGGAGTGAGGTTTAAAACCCACAGGGAAAGTAATGAAGCATGCTGGGAAATACTCCTCAGCATGTCCATGCATTGGCCTTGTTCCAGCTTCTGTGTTAGGTGGTGAGCATGGGGGTGCTTATCATTATACTTTGTACTTGTCTGGATTTAGAAACCATCTGGAGAGTTCTGTGGATAGGTCAAAAATTGCCTTCTTTTTTTTTTTTTTTTTTTTTTTTTTTAACCTCACTCTATTTTGGAACATCTAGGAGCAACTGAATGGTAGTTTAACCCTGGGATCTGAAAATTCCAAAACTGGAATATATGGGCTATCCCTGTACTATACTTCATTTCTTTACCATTGAGGAAGAGTATGGTGGAGATGATAAGGGTGATGATGTAGATGGCGAGCAGTGGGTGAGTGAATACACCTATTAGTCCTAAAAGCAAATGCTTGCATAACACTTCCTTTGTTCCAGATTCTCTAATGCTTTACATATACTAATTAATTTAGTTTTCACCACAACCCAGGGTGTTAGGCATTACAAACATCTCTGCCTTACAGATGAACTGACTGAGAAATTGGGTGTCTCATCTAAAGCCATACACCTAATCAGTGGTAGAACAGGGGTTTGGCTGAAGCTGCCACACACTCTGCGCAGCTGTGTCCTGCTGCACGCACACATCAGCCACTATCTGCAGCACCCAGTCAAGCAATGTGAGCTCACCTGTCCCCTAAACACCCACACATGCTTGGTAAGCCTTCACCTGAGTCAGGGCATAGCTCGCTCCTCTCTGAGAAAGCCTCATGTTCCTCCTGCCGTCCTCTGTGAGCATCGCCTCTTTTCTTCTGTCAGACAGACTACCCCCATGGCCTATACCCTGCCTTTCCATCCCCCGTCTGGTTGGAGAGCCAGGCCATGTGCCTACATGCACATCTCTCTTCTCAGCATTTGTTCAGAACACACGTGTCCTGCACCCACCTCAGCCGGGTCAGGTCAGTCTAGGTAGATGTTCCTCCTTGTAGTGTTCTCTGGATGGACTTTATCCAGAAAGGATATTTGACACTTTCCAGAAATTATATTACCTTCCAATTCAGGCTGGTATCTTTTAATTTGGGGCTTGACAGCTGATAATAATCAAAAGATGAGAATATTATTAGTATTTTCTGTATTTCTATTAAAGCCCTGGAGTTGGAGAACAGACCTTCCATTCTGAAATGGCTAATGCCACAGCACGATTGTATTTCTTCAGCAGATGTCCCCTTCCCAGAGAGGCTGCAGGACTGCCGAGGACCTACACAGGCACGCGTCCGCACCAGGCCCTCCATGTGGCTCTTGGCCCGTTGTTAGACCCTGTTAGGCCTCCTCGAGGTGGTCCGTTCTGCTGCCAAGTTTGTGTGCTAGGAAAATACACTCTTTCCATCCTGCTTTACCCAGAGCCTTCCACCTTTGGGAACTTGAGTTGGCATGATAGAGCTTTTAAAAAAGAAATCTCCTTCACCATCACTTCAAAGCAGCATGACTTTATTCCTGTCTTGATTCTGTGGATCAGGACAATTCGTTCTTGCGGAAGATCAGAGATGAGCAATGCACCATGGAACATTTTCTGGGCTAGTTGTCTTGAACCTCTGCTGCTCCTGGGGCTATGGAGTGGCCCCACCCTGCATAGCCTCAAGACTGGCATTCCTTCACCTGTGCTTCCTATTCATGGGATGGCACCACCAAGGGGCATGACTTTGAGTAGCACTGAAATGGCTTCTGAAGATACATGTGAAGGCATTAAATTGCATGGTGAGAAAGTCAATTTTTAGTTTCCCTTATAGTCTTGGTTGTAATACAAAGGAAAAGTGTCCGGGGCTAGAATATCATGAGCACTGGAGTACTTGCTAATATCCCTCTTGTAGAGAACAGAGATCAGACCTTTCTGTAGCCAGCTAGAAAGGCCTAATACAGGTTTTTCACTATATTTACTTTTATGAGTACTTCCTTTTTATGGTAAACACCCTTGGCTTTTCTCTTGTTACAGTGATACCTGTACTTTTTAATGTTGAATGTTAGAAAGTGAGAGAATTAAAAGGAAAATGGAAATAATAATCCAAGTCTGTGGGTGATACCAGGAAGCCAAGGAGCTGGGAAGGTCCTAAAGCCTGGGCCTCAGCCCACACTGAGTGACTCTGACACTCCCAGTGGGTGGAGCCGGGCATCAGTATTTGACTCGAACATTCCAGATGTTTCCATTTGTAGCTGAGGTTAAGAGCAGCTTCCTGTCTGTTTGGGGATAGCATTTTTCTCCCTCTGACCCCACATCCTGATTTCATCTTATCTTTCCTTTCCATCCTCTTTTAGACCTTCTCATCCATTCCTCTCACTTTAATTTTGCTCTTCTTTTCTCTTCCTAGCTTCTGTCTTCAAACGGGAGGAGAACCATTCTTGTCAGCCATGCCCTCGGTCAGTGCTCAGTTAGTTGCAGCCATGTTGGATAATTTCCAACATCGCACCATTTTCGGTAGCATGTGTTTGCCAGGTCATTAGCCAGCAGTCTAGGTTCTAATGTCTAAGGTTTTTGGATTTTGCTTTTTGTAAGTTCCAAAAGGTGTTAACTTGCTTTGATAAGAATCGCTTCTGTGTTCTTAGCCTTTTGCTGCTGTAAGCCCTTTACCTGTGTGAACTTTGGCATCCTGGCATACTAATCATCCTATTGCCCAATCATTGATCAGGGTGCTATCTCATCCCAATACATCAGGATGCACAGTTCAGATAAAGAAACGGAGGCACAGAGAAGTTAACTATCCTGCCAACAACTGTGAAGTGGCAGAGCCAGAATTCACATTTGGGCAGCCCTGCACCAAAGGCCACTTTCTCAACAGATGGGACCTCTAGTTGGTTGTGAATAGTCCTGATTCAAGTCCTGGCCTGCGATGAGTCACACATCAAAAAACTGTTCTCTGCTGCACTGAGAGATTGAAATTTGGACCCGCTGTTTGCTTCAATGTCATTTGGAATTGATAACTTTTCATTTTCCACTGAAATGATAGCATCTTAGCAGAACCCCACAGCTTTAAATCCCATCAAGATTTGAGCTTATCACCATTTCGAAGAGATCAGCCTTAAATGATTTCCTGTGTGCCAGCTGTCAAGACTATAAAGTGGAGGTATAAAAAGCCAGGACTCAAAATAATTCTTCAAATGGCAGGAGGCATCACTGAGACTCTCAGTGGCCTTGATAAGGTTCATTATTGGCTTATCTGGAATGTGGCCTTCTTCAGCCTCCAGTGTCAGGCACCCCAGGGCACATTCTGCCTTTTAAAGTGTATCAGATTCTCATTCTGGTGTCTAAATCAGAGGCAGACCTTTGGCCTGTTTCCATTTCTTGTAGAAGATGTTCTTTCTTACACTCAAATTTTTCATCTTTTGTGGTACTTGGAGATGATTTTTAGGAGATTAGACCTTCTAAATTGCAGTAAACCTTAAAATCTCAGGTGAATTTTCAAGTCGCTGAGCTCTCTGTGGTCTCTTAGTGTCATTGAAGGTTTCAAAATGCTGAGTTATGGAGCTTAAGTCTGAGACACTGCACCTAGAGTGGGTAGTCACCGTTATTGAATCCCCACCCCAATTTCTGGGCCCCCAAATACTGCATGTACATCATTTCATTCAGTTCTCCCAGAAAGCTTATCTGCCAGAAATAGGGTCTTGTCCATTTTTCTGTTTGAAGAAGCAGGCTGAAGAATGTCACCGCCAGTGCTTGGGGCTACACAGTGAAGGGGTAAGGATTTAAAAGCAGGTCTCTGAGCAGCAGAGCCTGTGCTTGTGTCTTCATGCCCTGTCTGTTCCTGAGCTAGAGAAGGTGTTAATTTTGGATCTAAGTGACCCCCTAAAAGCTCATGTATCCAGAGCTGAGCTTTTGGAGGGCTTTTTGATCATGAGAGCTCTATTTTTACCAGTGAATAAATCTAGCTGGATGTGCTGTAGGAGGTGGGGCTTAGCAGGGGGAGGCGGTCCACTGAAGGCAAGACCTGGAAGGCTGTATCAGCTCCCCAGATCTTTCCTCTTTCACTCTCCATTTCTTGGCCACTGTAACATGACTAGCTATTGTCTACCACACCCTTCCCACCTGGGAGTCAGCCGAGCATGGACTGAATTCCCAAAAAAACATGAACCAAAATAAACCTCTCCTCCTTTAAGTTTGTCCCAATGATAAAAGTGAAGCACAAGGTTAGCGACTATTTCCTGGGCAGAAATGTGAGGAAGACACACGTGGAATACGAGGAACTTACCAAGTTCACCTTCTCTGGCAGGCAGACTTGAGCTGGCCCAGTCCCTCTCTCAGACCATTGCACAGTTCCCTGCTGTCACCTTGTAGTGTTAAGGGTGCCAACTAAAAAGACATAAAGCTACTGACCTGCAGGAGTACGGGACTCTGTGAACAGTGGGGCCACACACTAGTGTGGGGAAAACTTGTCTTTGACTCCTGCTTTAAGGCTATAACTCTTTTATTTGTGTGCAAAATTCAACATCTTTAGCATTCTCCATTCCTCCCCTGTTGGTTGCCTACCTTCTTCTAAATCACACCTATAATTTTTTTTTTTTTTTTTTTAGGGAAGGGTCTACAGGTTTTTCAGAGTCTCATTACTAGATCAGACTCATACTGATCCTTGGAAGGATTACAGCCTCCCAAGCGCTGGAATTACAGATTCACACTACCGCACAGAGTATCAATTGCTGTCTCAGCATGCCCAGGGGGCAGGGCTGGCAGGCAAGCCTGGGGATTGAACCTACAGCCCCTGTACTTGTTTGCAGGCACTTTAATCTCATGAGTTATTTGGCTGGCCCAAATTTATAACTCTTAACAACCAAACTCTACTGTTAAGCTGTGCTGGCTAGCTAGATCTGTGGTTCTGCAACTTCTACATATACCAGAATTGTTGGAAGCCTTTAAAGTGGGAAATTGATCATATATGGGAGAGCAGGACAAGGCCTCAATGCCTAAAGCAGTCAAGCTCCCTCAGTCTTGAGAAAAGCCTCCTGTCTGGACAATTTCAGCTATTAGTTGCTAGGCAACCTTGTGTCTCCGGACACTAACTTTGCAAAGCCATAAACACCCCTACTGTTGTTTGAGTCCTTTGTCAATTAGGCAAAGAGACTACCCCCAACCCAACTCTTGTCCTTTTTTTTTGGTCTTTATTTTCCTCATTGCTGCCACCATTTCTCCCTAGTATACAAGTCCCTATGCATAATCATCTGGAGAAGTGATGAATAGCTCTCTGTACCCCATACGAGTCCTAGACTCTGTAGATGGTCACAGTGCTGCTGACCCAGGGACCACACTGGGAGAATGACAGTCACATATGTACCAGTGGTATGTGCCTGCTTAGTAGCCCTGGTGATGGGAACTTTCCTTGGTTGGGAAAGATGCCATTGGAAGATAGCAAGAAAGACACAGTGGATAGGCAAGCCCAGACCTCTGTCCCTTCTCATTGTGATAAACATGCTGTAACTTTAAACAGCCATCCCATGGACATAAGACTCTGACAGCTTTGTCTCTAGCAGTCCTCTCTCTGCAGGTGGAAGGCCTTTCCTTCTCATTAGCAGAGGTTTTTATTTATATGTGCTGCTTCTCAGGCTAGAATGTGCCCTATAATCCCCTGGGAGACTTGGTAAATGAGGAAGTTAGGAGAATACCCTGGAAGTGAGGGCTGAGACTGCCCATCAGTGACCTCTCAGGAGATGTTGATGCTCTGCCCCCCCACCTACGCCTGGATAACAGCTCTGAATTACAGCTTCATATGGTAATAACCCCATCAAGCTTTTAAAGAGCAGGTTCACATCTGGGTATTGTAATTTAACTCTGATCAGTGGAATTTTAACCACTCTCCCAAGTGATTTCCAACTGTATCCAGGTTTGGAAGCTACAGGGTTTTGAAAGAAACAACACCTACTAGAAGTTCAAGGGCACTGGCAGGGCCACAGGTGAGGCTAGGCTGCTTGCCAAATGAGGAGCCTGTGGCTGTCCCCAGGAATCTTGTTAAGCACAGCTTCTGCTCCTGCAGGAATAGGGTGGGCCCTGTCTTCTGCATTGCTGGTGTGTGCCTGAGTGTCACTGTGCCGCCAACCCAGGTTGCCAGGTACCGAGCCTCAAAGCTGGGCCACCTGGTGCCCACTGTCACTGCCAACAAAGGCAGCAAGCAGCTTTCTCACAATGATTATCATAGGTTTTCAGATATCACCTCCTATCCCTTTTAGCATCATCTTAATGTCTGTTTGACCCAGTGTGGTACTGACAACAGGACACTGGACACTTCATGGCAGTCCTCTTTTTGTGAGTTTCTTCCTTTTCTCTTCACAGTACGAGATGCAAAAAATCTAATCCCTATGGATCCAAATGGACTTTCAGATCCTTATGTGAAACTGAAACTTATTCCTGATCCCAAGAATGAAAGCAAACAGAAAACCAAAACCATCCGCTCCACCCTGAACCCCCAGTGGAATGAGTCCTTCACATTGTAAGTGCGCTCTTGTCTCCTACACTCTACACACCCAACACAGCCAGCCTCACTGTTAGAGATAAGAAGGTGCCTGTGAGAGAGACCTCTAACTAAATGTGTCTTCGTTCCTAATACCTGCTCAGGCTCCTATTAGGTAGGCCCTGTCATCACATCTGGACAATGGACAGTAACTTGGTTTACCAGGAATTGGAGATGAAATTATCATTAGTTGTACTGTGTAAAAAAAAAAATCTATGGTAGAGTGGGTAATGTAAATCATAAAAGGTATGTCCCACATCTTTTTGGGCTTAAGTTCTTTGGAGGACAATGGTAGGGTGTGGTCAGAAATTTGATAACTTTTACAACAAAGAATAAGTGAATAAAATAGAAAGCATAATACCACTGAAAGGGAGTGACATCCTCACCTTCAAGCAGGGAGGACTTCCTGGAGGAGGTGATATTTGAAGTGAGCCTTGAAGAATTACCAGGACTTCAGAAGTAGAGATGGTGAGAGGAGAAGGATGGAAGGAATAAGATAATAAAGAAATTAGAGGGTTGGCATGATAGCTCAGTGGTGTAAAATGCCTGCTTAAGCAAGAGCAGGGACCACAGTTTAATCCCTGGCATGAAATGCTGTGCCAACCCCATCACCAGGGTGGGCTGAGCTGGCAAAAAAAAAAAAAAAAAAAAAGTTAGGAACAGGGAAGCAGAGACCACAGAAGGGCGCAAACAAGTGATCATATTTGTGAACTCAAACTCAGGAAACCTAACCAAAACGAGAGCTGTCTACAGCAGAGAAGCCAGAGAGCTTGGCTCTGACAAGAGCTGGGCTTAGGTACTTTAGTAGCAGCTGCCTTGTATCACTCTTGACACCCAGGTGCCAAAGCAGCCACAGATGGTATATGAACCAATGGCCATAGGTGTGTTCCACTGAAACTGTATTTACCCAAAGTGGCAATGGGCTGGATTGAGCCCACTATTCCAGCTTGCTAAGTCCTGGTCTGGAGCTTTGATAGTTATTGCACAAGACTGGTACACTGTTGGCACCAGAGGAGACTTGGACATCCTGCTTCTCCATCTCAAGCTCAGACTGTGAGCTTGTAGTGTCACCCAAGAAGCTGTGATTCAGATTACCTAATGTGTGTGTGTGCATGTGTCGTTGTAGCAAATTAAAACCTTCAGACAAAGACCGACGACTGTCTGTAGAGATCTGGGATTGGGACCGAACAACAAGGAACGACTTCATGGGGTCCCTTTCCTTTGGCGTGTCAGAGCTGATGAAGATGCCAGCCAGTGGATGGTAAGGATTCCCGGGGCCCACCCGTGCCATCCTAGAATAGACCATGTCACTGATGTGAGAGCAGGTGGCTTCAGTCTGCAGTGCCGGGTGGATGTCTGGTCACCTGGCTGCAGTCCCTCCTTAGTGAACATTTCTCCAAAGCTCAAGCAGAGGGCAGGGAGGAGCTGTTAGTCCTGCACTGACCTGTCATCCTCTCCGGTGTCTTTGAAAGGTACAAGTTGCTCAACCAAGAGGAAGGTGAGTACTACAACGTGCCCATTCCAGAAGGGGATGAAGAAGGCAACGTGGAGCTCAGGCAGAAATTTGAGGTGAGGATTCCAGAAAACTATTGTATATGAGTACTCTCATTTGTGAGCTGTTGGCATTCTGAGTATTATACTTGAGAGAACAAAGACAGGAAATGTCCTGGCAATGAGGGCATGGTTGATTTCTGCACGCACAGGAGGACAGCAAGGCTTGGACACAAGGCCCTTCTTATGGGACAGACTCCTCCAAAAGGGAGAATTTGAGGTCCTTTCCTCTAGAGGAATCTGAATGTAATTAGGCTATCATGCCAGCCTCTGAATTATTTTTTCCCACCAAAAACAAGTTTTCTAATTTTGTTCTAAGAGACCAAACTTCAAGAAGTATTTCTTTATGTTTGGTATTCCTCTTTGTTTCACTGCAGGTCTGGAGGAAAGGATAGCCTGTGGCTCTGCTTCCCCTTCAGTGCCTGTGTTCTCATGTTGCTCTGGCTCCTTTCTCCTCATGTCTCTGTTCCTGTCTCCCCATTCTTCCTTCTCCTTTCTTACCAGCCCTCTCAGGTTGTACTAAACTTGCTTTTCTCCCAGCAACCACTCGATGTTCCAAGTCACTATTCTGGGCCTGTGCTTCTCTGGTCACTTTGCATTTGGAGCACTGGAGGGATGTGTGAAATGACCCCTGCTATCTGTGTATATAACTGGTTAATTCTTTTTTGTAACTCTTTCTCTTCTTCAGACTAATTAGGATTCCCTGGGAATTTCCCAGCCCTAAAGCAACTACAGACACACATAAGTGTGCATAGAGGCTGAACTATTAAATATGATGATGGTGATGGTGTTTTCCTTACTCTATCATTCCCAAAGTGGGGTGGGGGTGGACAGATGCAATGGATGGATGGATGGATGGATGGATGGATGGATGGATGGGTGGATGGATGGATGGATGGGTGGATGGGTGGATGGGTGGATTGGTGGGTGGATGGATAAGTGGGTGTAGGGGGGTAGATGGATGGATGCACATAGGCATGCATGCATAGGTAGTTGAATGGGTATTAGATAGATAAGATCCAGATAGGATGGATTTCAAAGGGGTCAAACAAGAAATTGTTCAAACTATTTCATCATGCTGATGTTTGGTTAAAGTGGATGCTGGTGTCAGGTGAGCTAGAGCCCCATCCAAAGGTGACAGCCACTCCTGTTTGGTGCTGGCTGGCCACTGTCTTGTATACACACAGGCCCCATTTTTTCAGGAGGAGCCAAAAGTGTTCAGTTTTATATGACACAGTCTGATGTTTTTTTCAGTGCTGGCAGTTATTAAAATTTAATGTCTTGCGTAGGTCAAACATCTTGACTGTTTTAGACACAGGTAACCAGTGAAAACCAGCCTGCAGTTTCTATTCTTTAAAAACATAGGAATAAATGTAAATAAAGGCAACATACATAAAGTGAGGAGAATGAGGTTGTTCCTAAAGCAGGCTTATAATATTTAGGGGTATTCAAGTACAAAATTGAAAGGCAAGGTTTTGCCAGGTTTTCCTTCGTCTTTTCTCTTTACTCATCCTCCCTCCTTCTCCTCTGTCTTTTTCCCTTTTTCTTCACTTGCTTCATTATCAGCCACCCCCCTCAGCTCTCAGCTGAGGACACAGACCCAGACTCCTAGACAGAGGGCCTCTTGGGCCCCTCCCCATGGCACTTGAGACAGAGCCTCACAGGCACAGTTCTGGGATGCAGAGCTAGTGTTTGCTAGCTGTCCCAGGCTGCTGGCAGGAGCCTTGTTAAGTTCTGTGCCCTCAGATGGACCATGAGCAACTCAGAACCGTGGGAACAGAGTACATGCAAGGGAGGCCCCGCCTGGGGCATCCTGGTAATATCCCATGTAGGATGCCAGAGAGAGCTTTGCTGAGAGATATCAATCCACTTTTGATGTTTTATTTCCATGGCTGTGTGGTGAATAATCTTCCTGTTTTTCTGGGCAGCAAGTCTAACTTTTTATAAAGGTCAGATTTCCAGGCTAAAAAATAAAAATATAAACTACTGACAAGAGAGCTTGAGTCCAAAAGGGAAGCGTTTCTCCTTAGAGGCAGTGAGAGGCCATGTAGTCCTGGGACAGCTGATCTTGGGAGGGAAGCCAACTGCTAGCCTGGGGCTTCAGCAGCCTCCCTAGGGAGAGTGGGGTCCACAGAGTGGGAGGGGCTGGGCCCCTGCCGCGCAGCCCCCTGGGGTCTGCACCTGGGCAGGACCTACTGGCCACTTTCTCTCTGTGCATCTTCCGTCTTGTACATCCTAGATGTGCTCCAAGTGGGTCAGCCCGTTCACTCTGACCATTGTAAAAACAAAAACACAACTTTGAGAGGCTGGCAGAAAGCCAGGATAATGGCAGCATCAGAGAGATGCTTAGAATTGCATGACAGTTGTCATGCTACAATTTAAAGGAATATTCCAAACTGATTTTAGGCTGATGTTCAGTCTTATAATGGGATTTTGTTGATGGCTGTCAATGTGAAAGTTGGATCCCTTCCTAGTTGACATGCAATAGGGGACAAAGACGGGGTTCCCCACGCGGAGGTGGGGGTGCGGGGGTGGGGACGTAGCAAATCTTTCCAAATAGTCACAATCAGCATCAGTGTACAGCTTCTTACAGCCCCATCCCGTGCCTTCCTTGTCCATCCCACACATGGCACAGGGCTTCCCTCTGTGCCACCCTCTCTGCATTGTTACCGTTCTGACTGCCTCCCCTCCTGTGGGTCCTCTCCTCCCCCTCACACCTCCACTTCCCACCCCCAAGGCCTGTTTCACTCAGATGAGCACAAGAAGTATGTCATGATGGACGCTCTTCTCAGGAGCAGGTGCACCCCGTGGCCTCCCAGAGCATCTAGTCTGGCGTTATTCTCTCTGCACCCAGCTCTGTCTGCTATGGAGAAAGCTACCTGCAGCTTTTACTTCCTTCCCCAGAAAGCAAAAGTCATTCAGTCTGATGAAATGAAAATCAAAACAAATGAGCATTTCCAGCTCTGCCTGCTACATTAGCATTCTTATAATTAGATGGAAATGTTTTACATTTAAATTGTTGATTCTAGAATCTTGGCTGAAAAAAAGAGTGCTTCCCAAGTGAAGCTCCAAGAGGAGTGGGAAAGCCCTGCTGTCTAATGCAGGCCCTGCTAGAGCTGTTCATCTGCCTGCAGCATGGCCCAGACCAGAACCCAGTCATGATATCCTAGGCAGTGAGTGGGCCTTCAGTGTGTTTCGTGTTTGTCTTCAAGTGAAGTACATCCACCCTGAGTTATAAACACGAATTCCGTATCTGTTCTTTTGTTCAGCAAGTGAGATTCCAGTAGTGAGCAGATCCTTTCTTCCTGTGGAGCTTTTGTTTCTACCCTATGGGCCCTGGGTCTCATGGGGAAGGGGTTGAAGCAAGGAGCTTATAGAGAAAGAAAGTTGACAACTTGTATGGGTGTAGTTTTTGCTACGTTTGTGGCTCCTGTCTGTGTTTGAAAACCACCATGGTTCTTGAATTTCGCAACTCTTGGTCTCTGGCCAATAGGTCTTATCTCCAGAGTTGGGAAGGCTCTACTTTTCCTTGGAGGCAGTACAGAGGGTAGGTGAGCTCTGGCTCAGCCATTACTTTCTGAAACAGTTCAGACAGTAAATGTTGTGGGTTTTGCAGGCCAAGCAGTATGCTGTGATACTCTGTCACTGCAGAATCCACAGTGCTTCAATAAAACTTTATTGACAAAAAGCAAGTGGCAGACCAGGTTTGGCATTGAATAGTCATAGTTTGCCAACTTCTGGTTTGGCCTATGGACTCTGGCATAAACTCCTGGTCTGCCAGTTATTAACTATGTAACTTTTCTATGTCTTGGTTGGTGTTCTTACCTAGTAGAATTATTTTAATGATAAAGTTATTCAATAGCAAAGTCCCTAAAGCACACATATAAATTCACTCCTATAATCATTTTTATCAGTCCATGTAAATATTTCACTACAAAAATTGCTATTTAAAACTGTTCTTGTTTTATTTACTCAGTGCTATGGGTTGAGCCCAGGGCCACTCTACCATGGAATATATCCCAACCCTTTTTATTTTGATATAGGTCTTACTAAATTGCTCAGGGTGACCTTCAACTTGCAGTTATCCTGCCTAAGCTTCCCAAATACCAGCTTGTGCTTCCATGCCCAGCTTAATCCCCTCTTTTATAAAAATTTTATGAAAAACTTCTCATGTTCCTCCGAAAAATAGTGAGTTATCTTGTTGAACTCATGCTCCAAATAGGCATCTTCTCTGTCATATAGTCAAATCATAGGATGAAATAAATGTATACAGTGAAAAGCTCATCACCACTGAAATGGTTGTTTTTTTGGGGAAAATGTATGTTGATTTACATGCAGATGACATGCTAGAACGCAGCATGTCTATAAGTTGGGCACTTTGTATGTCTGGAATGTATCAGAGAGCCTCTGGAGCAAAGCCAGCTACCAGTAGTAGTCAAGACAGAAAATACTGAACTCCACAAAGAGAAGTCCATTTGCACTGATACTTGTCAGTTCAGTCGCTTGGTTTAGGATCCTGACTAAAGACTTGAAGAGCACATCGTAGGGGTGATTAGTAGAAACCATACCGTGGATGTGCACAGGCATAGCTGTAATGGTGGCAGTAGCTAATGACATATTCAAGAAGTCATTACAGCAACAACAGTAATGTTACAATTGATTTACTGCTCACTTCTTTCATATGGAAGTTAGCGGCCCTCTGTTAGCGTGATACTGTCATTCTGATGATTTACAAAAACCTAGGCTCAGAACAATTCGTATCTTGATCTAGGCTGAGGAATTACATGCTGCGCCCAGCTTCCCAGCTAGAAAAGCAGGAGCATCTTCCAATCCCTTCACCTTTCCCCTTTAGAGCTGCTCTGCAGCATTGTGGTGCACAGCTGTCGCCAGGCCTGCTGGTGAACACGAGCATTTTTGTATTTCTTTATCATCATTTGCTTCGTTTCCTGAGCCTACAGGAGCCACATCTACCTCCAAAGTTAAACTTGTCCTAGGTTTAATTGGGGGACCTTAGGGAAGCAGAAGAGGTGAAGCAGGGTATGTGAGATCCAGGCCCAGGCCCTTCTCAGAGCCAGCTCTTCCTTCCCCAAAGCTTTATTCCCTCCTCTGCCCACCCCTTTTCCTCCAGGGCAGAGCATTTCTGTGAAGACAGCCCCTTCTTGGGGGGCACCTTCCCCTAGCCAAGGCCTCCTGCCAAACCTGCTCCATAAGTAAGGAGAAACTGAGCCAGCAAGGTAAATGGTGCCCTCGGGGAGCTGGCTGCTCTAGAAGTGAAACCTTAACTTCTTCATTTTGCCTCCAGTATTACCATTACTACTTTGAATTTACATTTTCTTGGTGTTTACCTGCAAATGAACTTCAAATGAACTCCTGTTGATCTGTGGGGCTGCTTAGCTCCTCCATATTCTTATCAGCTAAGGGAGATTGTAACCTAAAAATACTAACTAGCATTGCTTCAATGAGAGGACATCATTTCAGCCTATCAGATTGTCTGGGATTTTTATTCTTTTCCTCATTTACTTTATTTCATAAAAATGTGGGGAGCATTAAAACACTTTAGCCTTTTTCTCTTCTTACAGTTATTAACTGTAACTTTTGTTACTTACGAGTTTCCCCCTCTAGCATAAATTAAAACCTAACATTAACAAAAAGAAATGAAATCCAAGCAAACCAGTCCACAGCAGAAGATAGGCAGCTGAGAGCAGCACTCCAAGCATGGCTGCAGTGGAACAGGTCTGTTGTCAGAATCTAATGAAAGCTCACATCCCTGAGGTGACAGATAATGCAGCATAAGTAACTATTTAGAGCATCAGAACCCAAGAAAACAAGAGGGCTTTGTTTAAGTATAGGGGCTTGAAACTTGCAGGAACTCACTATAGGGAATACTCCTTAAATTAGTTCCATAAGCAGAAAAAGTTATGACTAAGTTTACACTTAGTCCTCAAGGAGCAGAAGGTTTGGTGCTGGTAGGATGCAGGCGCAGAGCACCTGAGTGGTGCCTGCCAGGCGCCAGCAGTCCCTGCGCTGTACATGGCATGCCACTTTGATTTGAGAAGTGATGCTGCACAGGGTGGAAGTCTCAGTCCTGTGGCCAGATTTCTGGGTTTCAGATTTATCAACCTAGGAGAAACTAATCAGCATTTTACCATGGCATTCTAGAAAGAAAAGAAAGTTTGGCCTAGGTAGAGTTCTGCATGTGTGCTCTACCACATCCTGGCTGATGACCTTGGGTAAGTTTCTTAACCCCTGACTTTTGGGATCCTTGTTTACAAAAGGAGCTATCAGTAGACCCTACTGTGTAGGACTGCTCTGGGAATCAAAGCTCTTCATTTGGTAAGTGGTTCAGGCAGATACCTGGCAGGTAGCAAGTGCACCACAAACGCAGCCAGGGCTCTTCTGCTCTTGTCACTTTTATTATTTTTTTTTTTTATGTATTTAGTACAGGGTCTCACTACACAGATCCGGCTCATAGTGATCCTCCTATTTTCAGCCCCCCAAGTGCTGGGATTACAGGCACGCACCACCACAGCCAGTCTCAGTCGCCTTTCAGCGCACCAGAGGAGCAGGGCTGGCATGGCATGGCATGGCAGAGATTGAACCCTGGTCCCTGCATCTGCCTAAGCAGGCCCTATAATTAGCTGAGCCACCTGGCTGGCCCTGTCACTTTTATTGTAATTGATTGTGTGAAATAGAGTAAATAGTACTTGAATTTGTGTTTGACTTGTATTTATGAAAAGTTATAAACTCCGGGGCTTCATGTATGCGTGAAAAAGTCATGAAATGGAGAAGTAGGTATATTTCAGTGTCCTATTTGGGGCATTAGAAATTTTTGTCAAGGAGTCATTCCTGAGAACAGTGGTTGGTGTCCTGGCTGGTACCCAGGCATGGGGCCTATCCTTCGTGGTATTGCCAGAGGACAACTTTCCAGCCAGCTCTGCATCCACCCCCTTTTCAGGGCATAAGGCACAAAGGAGGTTTTTGGCAGCTGTTGGAACTAGATGGCTCGCCTGACTGGAAGCATTGGCCCAGCCAGCGGACCTGACTTCTCTACTTACCCTCTGATGTCTGAGACCACCTTGGCCTGACTACCAGCCACAGCCATCCGGCCTCTGCCCCAGAATATGGAGACAACCTCCTTGTCTTTCTCCTCCTTAGTCTTGTCATTAAGTCTGGTTTCTCCCAGCCACAGGTTAATACCATCATTTGCAATTCTCTTCTCACCCAGCCTCTGTCAGAAGGCCAACGAAGACCCAAAATTCTTCTACTCCTTGGCTAGGTCAGCCCCAAGGAACCAAGCCTATCTGCTTCTTGTGATTTGATTGTGTCATGTGCCCATATAATCGTAAATTCCGAGTAAAAGTTGTGCTTTACCTTTGAAAATTCCTCTAAGGTTTAATGTCCAACTTGGTAGTTTCTGGGCACATAGGACTTCTGAGCATTTAAAATGTGTCTTGTCTAATTGGATTTATGTTTTAAAAATAAAATACACACTGGTTTTCAAAGATTCAGTAATATGACAGGACTGTATTTTGTTAGCAATCACTTTATACTGACTATATATTGAAATAATATCCTGAACAAATTGGATCAAAAGCATAGTCATAAATATTATAATTTATATTTTACATTTCATATTTTACATTAGCATTAAATGTGTAATAACATTGGCAGTAGTCAGCAGGCCCATCGCAAAGGCACTGTAGCTAACACCTGCAACTTAAGAGTTTTAATCTGGCTCAACTTGCAGGGGATTCAGTCCAGAGTCAGCACAGTAAGGCAGAAGGATGGCTAAGGGTATAGCTGAGCAGAGCTGACCAGGTCACAGCAGCTGGGAAGCAAAGTCTGGGGAACAGCACCAGAAGGGACAGACCAGGGATGAGGCACAGCACCCAGGATTCCACTTCGTGACCACCTGGATGCACCCAGCAGTGTGTTTTACTAATCCCCTGGCATTTCCTAATCTATGTCACATTGGCATGCCACAGCTAACAGTCACAATACTGAATTAGTTTCACCTGTTTCATGTGTTTAGCAGGCTTACTAGGAAATTTAAAGCCATCCATGCGCATCACATTGCATTTCTGCTGGATAAGACTAGTATAGAACATTCCTTCTTTTGAGGAAAACAGTAGGATATGAAATGAGGACTGGCATGAAGGCACTCATTTTTGCTTGTATTTTCCAAGGGCTTTAGTTGTTCCTAAAACCTAGATATAAATCCTGTTTTCCAGGATTCCAGACATATGACTGGGTTCTTACCTCTGTTGCATCCCTGAGTAACAGTATCAAAGATAAGGCTATATAAAATCTAGGATGATGTTAAAGTTATCTAGTAATTTAATATTATAGATCTGCGGTACTAGCCCCAACAATCACAGTGAAATCTGTGGAATTTGGGGGCTAGTTGGAAAGTTGCAAAAGGAGGTCAGAGGCCCATGGGAGTTAAGGCTGGTGCACTTATCTGGCCCTGTCTTATAGACAGAAAATTGTTTTAGCTCTCAGATTAAAATAAGAGTCTCATTCATGGGTGTGTGAGCCATGAACTTAGACAAACATTTTGCAGATATATGATACTCAGTTTTCTGGACTGAAGAGTTTTGTTAGAAAGACAGGTTTGAACAGATTCTGCAAAACATTCCTTGGTGAGAACCTATGGCTAAATGTGATACAGAGGGCAGAGTAGGAACTCTTTACCACCATGCCTCTATCAAAGCTTGTGGTCCATGCATGAAATGAAGGTCCCTTGTGGGAGTGGAGGTCTCCCACAGAGGAGTTTCAGCATAATGCATATATATATATATGCATTATGCATATATATATATATAATGCATATATATATGCATATGAAGAGGGTGAGAAGGGTTCTACTTTAGGCATCGTCCCCCATCCGTCTGGGCCGTGCAATGTCATGAAGCCAGAAAAGCACCCCTCCAGCCCCCTGCCCCCACCCTCCCCCACAGTTCCTCCTGTGGTGGAAATGATACAGTCTTTATGAGCACTGGGCTCCCCTTCCTGTGGGATCTCCCCAGGAACCTCACTTCTTCCCATTGGCACCCCAGTTACTGAGATCAGCATAGCTGAGAGGCTGGGAGCAGAGAAAAGAGGCCCCAACCCTATTAACTGCTAAGTATTTTCTAGAGTCCCTCAGGAAGCCCACCTACAAGTTGCTTGGGACACACACACACACAAATATCCCAAACACAAATAAAAAAATACATGATGTATGTGCCCTCACAGTTTTTCTATTTATGACCATTCTGAAACATACCGAGTCCAAACCAAAAGAAGTCCAAGTGGTGCTCGTCAAGGGGCAGCTTTGTGGGAACTGTAATGTAAATCTGGAGCCTGTAAATAGTGTGGAGGATGTTGCAGATGGCCTCAGTGTCACACATGTGCCTGACTTCATCCAGAAGACACACTGCAAGGTCACCCCTTTATGAGTGCAAATTAATACCATCCAGCTGCTGCCACAGTTAAGGAACCTAAATAAAGGGAGATGACTCTGAGTCACTAGCTTATGTGTGGAAGGAGCAGGCAGCCCCTTGCTTCTTTCATTACTGTTGTTGAAATTGGATTTGCTGAAAGCAACCATTGTCTTTGAAGATCTTATCTAATTTGCAATGTTCTTTTCCAGATGGGGAAGAAAAGTTTATTGGAGACCCTCAGATAAATTGTGGCTATTTGTTGATTTGATCAGCCTGGCCACAGTTACTAGGGAAACCTCCATACTTTTAGATGGCCTCTGAGGCACAAAACAAAAAATCTATGTGCTCAATGTAGATTCTGATTTTTTTTTTTTTTTCTGTCCCTGTGTAGCTTACTTAATTATTTCCTGAACTGTGTGATGTTAAGGGGAAAAAAAAAAATCTATAAAATTCACATCAGTTGCAAAATACTTTAATGTTTGCCCTTTAGCTTGGTCTCATAAGCAGAGTCTTAAACTGAAATAGGGCAGGGTTTTGCAATGGAAATCATTGTCACGCATTTATTAGATCATTGTCAACAGAGGTTAACTCTGCCACTCAAGTGAACAAACCCAGGGAAAGCCTTTCAAGGCAAAAGCAGAACCAGCTGAATGCATTTGGGTGTAGCACTGGCAAGGATGTATTTCTCGGTCTTATTTATCCTGGAGAAATAATTTTGTTGGGAACTCCCTTCAAAACAGATTGTGTCCATCCCATCCTGATGTATCCCTGAAATGGTATAAAAAGTTGTGCTCATAGTGAGGGTCAGAGAGAGAAGTGGGGGTGTTGCGGGTGAGAAAAGGACAAGCCCAGCATTCCCTATTAGGAACAGCCTTCCTCTGCACCATGGAGCCCACGGGCCTCTGTGGGCCAGAGATGCTTCCTTTGGTTACAGGAATTGATGGAAGGAAGTCAGAGACATGGCCATTGTAGCAGTCACACGCACAGATAAGGCCTTGGCACAGGTCTTTATGGCCCTTCCTTGGGCTCTGTCTCAGCCACCTTCTGGTCCCTGAGACACAGTTCCCAGCACCCACGGCTTATGCAGAGGAAGCTTACTTTAGCTCCTGGCTTCAGTCCGCAGTCAGCTGTGGCAACAGGGAAGCGAGGAAATGTCTGCACAGGAGAGCTGCTCCCATCCCAAGGCCAGGAGGCCAAGAGAGGTAGGGAAGGTCTGCGGGAGTTGGGCCCTCTGGGCCCCACACCAGGGGCCACCTCCTAATAGCAGACCCGCTGCAGGGTCACCATGGTCCACTCCCTTCTAAGGGCACTACTTGTGAATGCTCAAGCCTGTAGCATATCAAGGACCCAGATGGAAGTTGAAAAGCCTACAGTTAAACCCTAGAGGAAGAGTAATGCCACACATAATGTTGTTTGCTATTTTTCCTACACGGAACTAGAGTTCAAGTTCCCTGGAAAGGTCAACCCCAAGGACTCAAGTCCTGGGTGTCCTGAGTGACAACCAGCCCATGCTCTAAATGCTTGTCCTCTGCAAGCTTATTAAATATGCAGAAAGCAGGCCAGAATTGGTGCTGCATACCCGCAGGCTCACCTTCTCAGGAGACCGAGGCAGGAGGACCAATTGAACCCAGCAGTTCAAGACAAGCCTGTGAAACCCTGTTTCCAAAAGCCAAACGAAAAATAAACCTCTGAACCCCCATACCAATCTTTTACTGAGT
Source organism: Myocastor coypus (assembly GCA_004027025.1). Taxonomy (NCBI): domain Eukaryota; kingdom Metazoa; phylum Chordata; class Mammalia; order Rodentia; family Myocastoridae; genus Myocastor; species Myocastor coypus. The sequence continues at coordinate 97,245 of PVJA010000090.1, read as the reverse complement.
TGATCTGCACTTTAACAAAACACAGGACACATGTGCCCATTGAATTTGAGGAGCACTGGTCAAGATGACAAAAGCTTTCGGCTGATGAGTAAGGCAGTTCAATCTTCCATTGCCTTAGGCAGCTTTTTCATTGCTGGGACCTAGATCCACAATTGAATCAAAGAGAGGTCTGATCTGGCTTTCAGGAGGGTCAGTCCATGGTCACTGGATCCAAAGCAGGAGCATCATGGCAGAGAGACTTGGCAGCCTGGAAAGGCTGCTGTCCTCACAGTGGCCAGGAAGTGGAGCAGGAGACAACAGAGAGGAAGGGGTGGGGTGCCATCTGTGTACCCCAGAGTCATCTTTCATACCCCCAGGACACACCTGAAGTGTGCTTTGCTCATCCCCTGTGCAGCTCCCAGTGGGACAGTTAAGGTTACTGGCCTCACAGCAGGGGTCCTGAATTAGGAAGGCAGGATCTACTCAGTATCCCTGTCAAATAGTGCAGGGGCTGGCAAACTATAACTCACGCCCAACCACATGCTTTTGTGTGGGCCAGAAGCCCTGGTAGTAACTGTAATACTTTTAAGTGATTGAAAAAAATGAACAGTAGTCTTTGTGAGACCTGAAAATGAGATGAAATTCCAATTTCTGTGTCTTCAAAATAATTTTACCAGCAAAGCCAGTCACTTGCTCATATGTCACCTGTGGTGCTGTGATACTGCAATAAGAGTGGAGTCCCTGCCACAAAAGAGAATATATGGTCCATAAAGACTAAAATGTGTCCCTTTTAGTTCTTCCCAGAAAGCTCTACTAGCCCTTGGTTTAACAGAATAGCAGTAGTCGGAGGGATGTTCTAGGTCATCCTTACTGCTGGGAAGGCAGAAGCACAGGAGGGAGGCACTCAAGCTGGTTGGCAGCAGGACCCGGATCTCCAGGCGGGGGTGATGCTGCTCCCTGCCCTCCCTTGGCTTTTCCCCAACCCCCACTTTCCAGCTCCCCTCCATCCATCTGCTGTGCTCTGCCCCTCTCCTCCAGTTCCTTCAGCCTTTCTATACCTACCAAAACCTTTACACAATCCTTAAGCCTCTTTATACTCATTGGATTGCACAAACAAAAGCCTGCTTCATTCTTGTGTTTCCATATAAGCCCCTTGGGCCCTCCTCAAAGGGCTTGGAAACACACACATCAGGCCTTGCAGCTTTGCCTTTCTCCTCCGCTTCCCTCACATCCCAGTGGAAGGCATGTGAGCAGCCCGTCCACACAGGAGGCCAGAGGCCATCAGGGTGTTCTGGAGCCAGGGAGTTTCCTTTCCTTCATGCACTGATGTCGTATAGCAGTTGGATGAGTCTCATCACTGTGGGAGAGGGTCCAGCTTCTTTCCCACACTTTCTTTCCTAGATATCATTAGCTCTGGAAATATCCAGCTCATAGATCCTGCATCAACTCAGAATTTGTGTCAAGCACCATCCCTAGTGATGGAATGTTAAAATAAAGACCTTATTATTGATAACATGCCAAAGGAACAATACAAGTCATAAGGCCTTTGCCATAGCTTTACTTCCTGGACAATTTCCTGGACCTCATAGTGGAAAGGGAGCAGGAATGGGGCACAGGCCATCAGTCAGCTCTTTGTGTGATTACTGTTGAGTCCAGCTCTTGAGACACCAGTCAGCCCTCACTACTTGTCTTAGTTACTATTCTGCCGTTGCTGGGACAAATACCTGACACACAAGCTTAGAAAAGGAAAGGTTTATTTTGCTCACAGTTACTAGAGGTTTCAAGATGCTGCCCCACTTTACAGGGACTGGAGGAGGGGCTGGGGTGCTGCCATGTCTAGGATGATCTGCTCCATAGCTCCAGAGAGACCACCACCTGGTGGGGTAAGGTGGGAGGGCTCTGACAGTGCGTGCTGTCAGTTTAAAGGTTCAAGCCTCTCTTGGCCATGCCCCTGAAACCCAGCCCCCAGAGCCTCACTCTCAGCCCCATGATTTACAGGAGGCTTTCAGAGGACAACTAGATACAAACCACAACACTACTAAAAAGATTGTGGCTCAAACGATGTGACAGAAAGCCACAGACTTCAAAATGGCGACTCCTAAATAAGGCCTGAGAACCTGCCATTATAGTGCTTGTGGGTGCTGTAATTTGGTTTTCGGGTGTTTTTGTGGATGGGGACTCTGCTCCTTAAGACTGTTGCCTTCGCATCCAAGTGATGTAGCATTGCCTAGCACAACAAACCAACCAGGTGGAGCTATAGAGTGTCACTGCTCTGGATTTAGTGAGTTCAGCAGCTGTCGCATCTTCAGGCCTTCATTAAAAGTGAGCGATTGACATCAGGGCAGCTTCCCAATGTCAGCCATCTTCACTTGGATCAGAGACACTTGCTTCATCACCTCCACCTGGGCCTCCAGATGTGTGATCCAGCATGTTCCCAGGGGCAGGTGTGAAGGGCATCTGTGCTGGCTCACTTCATGAGCTTTGCCTTTCACTCATTTATTTTTTTGCTCCAGAAGAAGATTTGGGCGGTTTGTCCCATGTAAATATGAAGCAGCCCCAGTATTATTTTTAGGCCCACCCAAGTTGAGGAATGATTCAGCAGTTATAGTGAGGTATCTGCTCCACGATCATGGTAAGGTGTCTCTACTAGAGTTTTCATCCCCCTGTGGAGGTCATGTTGCAGGTGGGTGTTGAGACAAGAACTTGCTAAAGCCCTGCTACATATTTCTTAGCACATCCCACTAGTCCATAGTACTCTGTCCACTGAGGCATGAAACCAAAGGGCGGGTGGCCCTATCAGAAAGGTATAAGGGAAAGGCCCAATTGAACTTCTCTAAGGTGCTTTCCAACACTGAGGTTCCAATATGGATGCTTTTGTTGCTGTTTTTGGCTCTCTTTAATTTCGAAGTGGATTCAGATCTCTAGTTGTGTATAGAGCTCTTCAGGTTGAAATGAAATGGCCTATTTTGAGAGTAATTATAAATAGAATTGGAATTGCTGGCTTAAAGGACCATAATTATAAGGTGTAATAGAAAGTAATGTACCTGTACCTATTTTTAAAATATATAAAATTATTATTTTACCAGTTCTTCACTTAGTAGACGCAGCCTTACAACTCCAGAGTATCATGTGTCTGCTCCTAACCTCCCTGTTCAAATGTACCACTGTTCTGACCCATTTGAGGTGTGGAATTTGAGTTTAAAAAAGCACCCTTAAGGTTGGGGAGTTAGTTCAGTGATCTAAATGCCTGCCAGGCAAATGCAAGGACCCAAATTCAATCCCCAGTACTATATGCCATGCTGGCCCTAGAATCCTGGGCACACTGTGCTGACCACCAAAACCAAGCACCATATTTGTAGTCCCAGTGCTAGGAAGGCTATGAGTCTGAGCTGCATAGGAAGACCCTGTATCCAATTAATTAATTAAAAGGAAAAGCACCCTCTCTGGCAGTCTTTCTCCAAAGCCACCTCACCCTCCACATGAGTCTGTAAGATTGCTCTCACAATTTCTTGAATGGAAATTATCTGTGGAAACAATGTCAGTTCATTTTTTTTTACAGTAGTACCTGAGACAGTGAAGTTGTCCAGACATGATGAGTTTCCTTAGTCAGCAGTGGAGAGGTGGAAAGAAGCCAGCCCAGCACCCGGAGGCCTGGCATTCAGTCAGCCTTCACTGGTTACCTCGTGCTCTGCCAACCTAGGTTTCACCAGTAGTCTTGGGCACTTGAAGAGATAGAGAATCTCTGGATCATAAAAAAAAAAAAAAAAAACTTTGTTACAAATAAATGGGTTTCACTTTAATTCTAGTTTTTGGAGTATAGTAATTAATGTGAAATTACTGTGTATTAGTCCAGATACCCAGGTTAGTCAAATGCCACATGGCTCATCCTTTAGATTAGCACCTACCAAACATGCCAGGAGTGGGGAGAGCTGATTGATGTGAGACCACATCCTGGCACACCGATGCCAGAGAAGGGAGTGAGAAGGGGCTTGGCCCTGTGTGGCTTATTTCAGACCTTCCAGTGATGAATGAAAATAGCATAACAAAAATGAGTTAGCTCCTACCCCTCTGAGGTCTAAGTCAGACCTGAAGTTGGGCAGTGTATTTCCAAAGATTTTCCCTCCCTTTTTTTCCCTGACTCTTATGCTCAGTCTCAAGCTTTCTGAGTAGTGACCAGCACCTATGATGTGTTATACTCACTCTGTTTTCCTTGTGGTCCATTTTCATGTGTGTCATATATCCCCTATTAACCCAGTAGTTTTTTTCTGTCTCATATTTTGTACAGGGATATCATACCTACTTCTTATTTGTTTATTTATTTGATACAAGGTCTCATTATACAGCTTGGACTTGTAGTGATCCTCCTGTTTCAGCCTCCCCATTGCTATAGGCATGCGCCACCACGTCCAATTTTGGTCGCCAGTACAGTGCACCCAGGATTCCAGAGCTGGCATGGCATGAGGTACAAGGGATTGAGCCTGGGTCCTTGCACTTGCCAGGCATGCCCAAAGATCAGCAAGCTATCTCCCCAGCCCCAAACCTACTTATTAAAGGTAGTCCTCCTCTATTCCATTTTCCACCCTGCCATCTATAAAAATGTTCATCCAGTCTTCATGGCTGCTGGGCCTCCGCCTCTGGACATGTTTTCTACCCTTAAGGATGTGCTGTGTATTCTGGTAACTTGAATCTCATGCCTACTCAGTGCCTTACTCTGTGTGCAACAGCCCCGCTGTGAGGAAAAATGCTTATGCCTTGAATCACCCAGAGAATACACCAGTCTCCTGGCCTGTTTTGCATTAGGCTAATTTTAAAAAATTGACCCAGGAAATATGTAAACCTCCTGTTGGCAGTTAATGCTAAGCTTAACTTTGTTTTGAAAGCATCAAATGAAAGAGCACATCTTTCAATTGACAATTCATTTTCCATTCTGCTAATAGAGATATTTAATCATGTATTAGTTAAGACTTGTTTCCACTTGGATGTAGGCATACATCTGCACTAGCATGTGGTCAGTCTGGGTATAGTACTTACACTACAGGAGTGCATTTCTCTGAAAAATGTTGTACAGCATATCACAGAGTGGAGCCATCAAATTGTCCTGATGTTCATGCTGGTACTTATCACTATATTTCATGTTTTTTCCCTTTTAAAAATTTCTCACAACTCACTTAATTGCTGTAACCTAATCTTATCATTCTATACCCAGATGATTAAGTGGAATGTTGCAACTTGCATGTAAATTGTAGAAACATGATCTGTGAGTATTATTTCTGATAGCCTTGCTGTCTTCTGAGGAATTAGTTGGGACCAAGCACCAGCTGTGCCATGTGTTGTCTTTATCATTAATATCAGCTCCATGTCGTAACAGTGTGTTCTCATTGGAGTACACTAGAAATTTTAAGTACATACTTGAATGAAAACTTTGCAAGGGAAAAACCCCATGCTCCCCACTACGATTGATTTAATATGTGATATAACACTCTCTTCTAAAGTCACTATCCTAGGGGCTGCGGGTGTACTTCAGTGGCACAGCACCTGCCTAGGAAGTGTGAGGTCCTGAGTTCGGTTCACAGTACCCAAGACAAAAAACGAAGTCACTGTCATAAAGAATCTACTAGATGGCAGCATTTCTTGCTGCTAGGACTATAGATGTGTCCCCTGGTGGTGCTGCTAGAGATTAGTGTTCCAGGCACATTGGAAATGGGAAACAGAGGAACATTGCTTGGAGTTGTGCGAGGAAAACTCAGGCTGTGGGGACTGCTACGTGAGAACTTGAGCCCCTTCAGAATGCCTGCTGCTGCCCTGCATCTGTCTGTCTTGAGCTCTGGCTGACAATGCTGAGTGTCTACCTTGGGGAAACATTTGTGGGGGTCATCCTCAGCTGGGTGCTCCCCGCCACTAGGGAGCTTTTTGCTTGGGGTAAACCAGCTTGTGTGCTTGGAGTGAATAGGCCCCTCTACGTCATGCTGAGAAGTGCTCCCATTCACAGGTGAATAGATGGCTGCTTCTGCACAGGTGAAGTGATCGCGCATTTGGCTCCAGGGAACTGAAGTATGACCTACAACTCTTTTTCAGGTGTGCTATGATGTGCCTGAGCAATGCATCTGTATTGCTACTGTGTTAGAAAGTTTGTGGTGACAGGGAGAAATGACACACAAATCGGAAGGCTATATTTTAGAACACAGTAAAAAGCCAGGTGCTATGTAAGCATATAGATGTGGTTGAAAAGGGAAATAAAAGAGGAAAAAGGAAGAAAAAGTTAGAGCAGGGCCTTCTCTTCTCACAGTACCTTCCAGGCAGGTAAACTGCACTCCTTCCTGCCCTGGGGAGGAGCTGCCCCCTCTTTGTAAGAACTGTTCCTCACCAGTAGGTGACAGGGACTTCCCTTGTCATCACAAAGAAGTGGCTCATTGTGGCATGATAAGTCCCACCTGGCAAGGTTCAAACCCAAGCCCACCACTTCTTGGCTGTGTCCCCCTGAGCCACTGTGTCACTCTCTTGCCTCCATTTCTTCAACTCTGAGATGGAAATGACAGAAGTACCACCCTGGTTGGATTGTTTGGAAGGTTAAATGCTACACATGAAAAGCACTTAGAAGCAGACCCAGCTAGGTCTATGCATGCTGTAGTTAGTATGTCTCAGCTTTGCCCCTTCCCCCACCCCACCCCCAGAAGTCAGGACCTACAGGGTCTTACCTGGCAAGGGTGCCATGGAGCACCACTGTTTCCTGTGTAGCCATTGCCAAGTAAGAGTGAACTCCTTGCTGCACTTTCCAGCCCAGAGGATCCCAGTTGTATGTTGCATGCAGGTCAACTAGGACTGTGTTCACCCCACTTCTCCCTACAGAGTGAAAGCACAGCTGCCTTGAATTCACCTCACCACATGCCCAGAGGTCTTGGATCCACCAAACCTCTTTGCTGGCACATGTACAGTAAAGCCCATTTTTTAGGGTTCCTCTGTCTTCTGTTGTGGATCCAAGGATAAGTCACACAGACAGGCAATGTCATCTGTGTACACAGTGGACAAATGCATACCTCAGCCCGGGCAGTCATGACTGAGAGCCGCTGCTCACTTGCTCCTCTCTTCAGGGGCCTCACTCACTTGGTCATGAGCTAATCTTCACCTTGTGGCTTTTTCTAAAAATAAGAGTTGTCAGTAATCCATCCGTGGCAGGCACTCTCCACTGATGAGCTAGAAAAACTCAAGCAGAGTTTCCTGTGATTCACCAAGAGCCAAGGGTGAGTAGCCAAGATCCACACAGCACTAACAGCTTGGTGGGGGACTGTGCTGCCCTGGTGTCATTTCTTGCTACAGGTGTTCATTTAGCCCACATTGTCCTTGGCCCCAGTCGTTTGCAGGCACTCGCCAAGATCACAGTAATTGTAGGGATTTAGATTTCACCGGGTCCTTCCTGGTCTGCTAACACAAAGCCCCCCATCCATCCACTTCCCAGGCCCACCACCCAAATCTAGCAGATCCTCAGGAGGTATCTCACGTCTGCCGGACTGCTCTGTCATCCTGTAATTCCTCTCCATTCCCGCCATTTCCTCGAGGCCATGTGGATCCCAGCCACCTCCCCGCTGGCTTCCTATGAGGAGAATGCAGTCTTGGAATCTCACACCTCCACTTCCCAAGGACCCCCATGCCTCCAGACCTAGAAGTAAATGGAGAACAAATATCACCTGAGATAAAACATGCCCTGACCCTAACAGCGTCTTATAGCCAGGACAGAAACAGGCAAGACACCCCCACCCCAATCTGACCTCTGACCTCTGACCTCCTCTGCTGGAGATAACTCTGACTGGCAAACCCCTGAGTACTGCTCAAACATGACCCAGATAGCTGGAGACCCCACCCTTTCATGACCGCCCCCTCGGTCCTGTTGTGTCACCCGTTCCTTTCTGTCCCTCCCAGGAAGGATCGCTTTCTGATGCTGCCACATGGTAGTGGCCAATGGCTTTGGCTAGACACTTTGGTGACAGCAGCTACCAGCTCCTGAGCCCTGGCCATGACTTTGCCTGCAGGATAAGGCAGGAGTTTTAGACCATTTTACAGGGAAGTTAACAGTACTCCGGCCAGCATTCTAGTCATGCCTGGTGGATTCCAGCTCCAACACTGGCTGCCACCTGCCCTCAGCTTTCCAAGAGGCTTTGCTACTTGGGTCTTAAAAGCAAGTGTCCCTGGATCTGTAAGTAGGCCCCTGGTTTTGGTTTTTGTTTGGTTTTGGTCGTACCAGGGACTGAACTCAGGACCTTCCTCTTACCAGGCAAGCACTTATTCCACTGAGCTATCTCCCCAGCCCTGGCCCCTGGTTTTCAAAACTTGGTATGGTTTACATATGCTCTGTGAGGACAGAAGGAAATCAGTGGCTGTGGAATTTTTGTGCAGTGCTTAATGGCAGTCATCCCTGCTTTAAAAAAACAAAAAACAATAAACTTAATCTTGACAATTAGAGACCTTTTACTTAAAAATTAAGCCTAATAGTTGAGCAGATTCATCCCATATTGTGGGGTTAAGATCCCTTTTTGGGGGGAATCCCGGTATTCTATTTTTCTTTCCAATGGTAGAAAGGGATCTAAAGCGTCCTCCCCCCACACTCCCAGTCTCAGTTTGGTTGCCAGTCACAAGCAGGGCAGTTGTGTGCGGTCACATTGACTTCAGGAGCCAGTGTTGTGCACTCACTTAGCTCTGGCTGAATTTCCCCACTGGTGGCTTTGCGCTGAACTCTGCCTCCATATGACTGTCATTATCTCACGTTATTTTCCAGGTTGTTCTTTGCTTCTATCCCTCTGGCAGCCCTCGCTGGCTCTCTCGTCCTTGGCCCTTTCTTGGGTCTATGATTTATGGACTCTGGGCCCAGCCTAAGGCTTGGTAAGAAGATACATAAGTGTCTAGAAATGCTTGAGTTTTTGTTGTTTTCAAGAAATAAAGCACCTGGTGAAGCCGCAGCCCACTTCTGGAGGCAGTGCCACTGCGTGGTTCCATGACATTTTACAGGGGTGAGACTCTCGCACTATGAGTCTGAGTGATCTCTATAAAGGGTTAGCAGGCCAGGTCCATTGTGTGCCTAGCTTTGCCATCATGCATTCTCTCAGAGGGCCTTCATTCTGTGGGTGCTGTAGTGAACCCCTGCAGGATGAGTCCCATTGAGACGAAGCCCCTGCAGAAAATCACTACCACCAGAGGGCAGTAAAGATTTGCAGATGAAAGATTACCTGAACCAGAGCCCAGGTCCTCCAGTGAACCTCAGCCTGGGCCGCGGCTTCCCATGTAATGAGACATAATGAACTTCTCTTCATGCTTCCAGTGGTTCCGTGGCTTTAAGAGGGGATCAAAAAGCTAAAACCACAAGAAACCACGGGCCTCTGTGGGTCTGGCTTGTTCCTTCAGCTCTTCTGACCCAGAGCCCCAGCCCATTCACTCGCTGCTTTGCTTTCCTGATAACAGAATTCTGCATGTCTAGGCATTATGAATGCTCTAGCAGCAGACCATTTACTATGATAGCATCTGTGAACTTGTGTGCTTCCTGACCCTGCCACCATCAAGTCCAAAATGTCAGTGTAGCATTTGTCCCAAAGGGAAGTGTTCCTTGTGAGAAAGGAAATAACCTTAAAAAATAAAAAATAAAATAAAAAAAACAATCAGTGCCCAAAATACTATGTATGTCACAGCTATCCCTTAGTCTAGCCCTTCCTCTGAGGCAGGGCTCAGTCAGAGGTCTGAGTCCCCAATAAGAAATACTGACTCTGCCTACCTGCCTCTGTCTGTCTGTCTCTCTGTCTGTGTGCCTGTCTTTTCTAAAATACAGTATCTTTGTCAATGGAAAACTCCAGAAGGGGATTCTGGGATCTTCACATAAACCTGGACAGGGGAAGAACTCAGGGCAGCAGCCTTCCCAAGACACGCGTAGGTGTAACAATCAGTTCCCCTGATGAGCTAGCCAAACAGATGTGTCAACAGTCAATGGGCAGATCTGGGAGGGAAATAGCAGGGACACGTGGTGATAAAACAATGCATGGGATTCTAGATGTGCACAATGTTTGGTAGGAAGTGAACCAGACCAGGCACTCTGCGTTTTTCACATTAGGCAAAGTGCTAATAGGTTCCGGGTCGCACATTTCTCCTTGAAGTATGGCTCAGTTGCCATGACAACAGAGGCCTGCCGGCTTCCTGTGCATTTCTTTTAACAGTGGCAATTGCATAAGTGGATATGTCCATAAAAATATTTCTCATTATGAAAATGACTTAATGTGTTTTCCTTAAAATTTGCTCTAACCACTAAGTACTTACCACCTTGTTTGGCTGCAAAACTTCATTTGCCTGCTATGCCGGTCAGTCAAGCATCAACGGACTGAATAGCAATTCCATTCAGGGGTATTTGAGGTTCTGCCTTTCTAGTAGGTTAGCAAAATGATACAGACATTGTATCTACCTTAGTCCAGCTGGAAATACAGGGGAATGATTTGAAAACCCACATGCAAAGATAAGCAGACTATAGCCAGCAGGCTGACCACACTGCTCCTGCTCTGACACATGTGTTCTGGAACCCATGGATGCGTCCACTGCTGTGTACCTTTCATGGCCATCCAGCAGTGCTGGGTAGTTACAACAGCGATGGCACTTGGCACAGAAAGCCAGAAATACCTACAGAAAAAAAATTCTGAGAAGAAGAGCCTAACTTCAGAGTAAATTTCTGGACTCAGAACTCGGGAGGAAAGTGATTGACATATACCACCTAGTCTCCTTATCTGCAGTGGGACAGCCCGATTAGTTTATCTCCAAGTTCCTTCAAATTCTCAACATTCTGTCCTGCTCTTGCTAAAGAGCAAAAAGTTACACCCCAGAGGGACAACCTTACCTATCACAGGAAGTCAGTTTTCTGCAGATTGATGGACCCAGGGCACTTTCTCAAGGGAAACAGTGTCTTTAGATGCTCCTCTGCACTCCCCAGCCAGGCCCCTTCATGTCAGGACCCTCGAGGGTCTCTAGGTAGTGGCTGAGCTCTCTACATTCTCGTGTCTATATCTGTAAGACAGACCTCCCTAGGGACCCTCCTAGAGTAGACAGACTGGTTCTGAGGAGAAGGAGTGATGTTCCTATGGTTCCCGACTGGGGAAACACTCCAATCAGCTGAGATTTACAGTTCTATAGGGAGAATCCCTCAGCCCTGTCTCCAGGTTTGTGGTTGCAGACTAGATTAGACAACCACAAACAGCAGGCAGAAGCAAACAGGGAGACTTGGGAGTTGTGCTTACCCTCAGGATTGCTGTTCAGCTTTCCATACAGATTGGCCATCTGGGCTGCCATAACAAAATCCCATAAACTGGGTGCCTTACGAACAATGTAGGTTTATTTCTCATGGTTCTGGAGTTTGGGAGTTGCAGGATCAAAGTGCAGGGGCCAGCAAGATAGCTCAGCAGACTAAAGCACCTGCTTAGGCAAGCTTCAGCAAGGTCAGGGACCATGCTTCTGTCCCTAGCACCACGTGCCACACCAGCCCACCCCCAAGGTGGGCTGAGCCGGCCAGAGTCCAGGCATAGTGGTGCACACCTGTAATCCTAGCACTGGGGAGGCTGAAAGCAGGAGGATCACTGGAGTCCAAGCTTTGTAGTGAAGTCCTGCAACAACCAAATACATTAATAATAATAATAATAAAAAGATCAAAGTGCAGGTAGATGCAGTGTCTTGGTGAAGGCCTAGATTCTGGTCCTTAGGTGAAGCTGTGGTTATGTCCTTAGATGATAGAAGAGTTGAGGAGTCTCTGTGACTCATCAGGGCACTAACCCCATTCGTGAACGTAGGACCCTTGAGCTGATGTACCCCTCCAAAGTGCCACCTCCTACAGCATTACCTTGAGGGGAAGTTCGTAAATGTAGAAAGGATATAAACATTGGGACCATAGAACCTTGCAGGATTATGCTTCAAAAGATTGGCTTTTATTTAGACCTGTAAATATGAATACAGAAATCTGAAAGAGAAGCACTGTTAGGTGTTCTAACCATGACATTAGATAACGTGACCTAAAAGAAATAAAGATCCTGCCTTTGAGAATTAAGCTATTCCATCTCTTTCAGTCTTCTCTTCTCATTGGCTTTTCATGGTCAGATTAAAATGTCTTTGTGACTCAGGCAGTAGTTGTCCCTAGCCTTGTAATTTTTGTACCTTGGAGTGGAACTTTCATATCCAGGAATCTGTCCAGGGACATATATGGATGTACATAGATTTAGACTAAAAGTGGTTCATCTGTATATTGCTAAAAACTGCTTAAACAGAAAATAACCTAGATATCCAATTATAGAGGAATCATTGCAGAAACTATAATGGGACCATGGAGCAGGGCATTATGTAGTCACTAAAATCTAATAGAGTACTTGTCATATAACAAGAAGTTCACAACACATGAAAGGGGAAAGCAAGTTATAAACAGCATCAATAGGTTAAATAAGAAAACAAGGGCCAGCCAACAGAGCACAGCAGCTGGGGTTTGATTCCTGGCCTGCAGTGCCTGCCTCACCCCCACCCCTGCCCCTGGGGCACACTGAGACAGTGACTGAGACTGGGCTTGGTGGTATGCCTCTGTAATCTCAGTGCTTGGGAAGCTGAAAACAGGAGGATCACTACAAGTCCGATCTATGTAGTTAGACCCTGTAGGCCCTGTACTAAATATAGGAAGGAAGGAAGGAAGGAAGGAAGGAAGGGAGGGAGGGAGGGAGGGAGGAAGGGAGGGAGGGAAAGAAAGAAAGAGAGAGAGAAAGAAAGAAAGAAAGAAAGAAAGAAAGAAAGAAAGAAAGAAAGAAAGAAAGAAAAGAAAGAAAGAAAGAAAGAAGTTGAAAAAAAAAGGGCTTAGAAGAGTAGCCACCAAAATGTAAACAATCACCTCTGGACACTAAAATACTCATTTTGAATTTTCTTTCCTTTTTTTAAACTTAGCTATGCCTGTTAAATTTTCTAAAATGAACATGAAACTATTATGGAAATTACATAAAATCAGTAACCATTTCTTTTTTTAAAAATGTATGTAAAATAATTGTCTTCTCCATATTCATTCATGCAAGTGAGGCCTGCCAGGCCTCTCTATGTGCGTAGCCCTGAGATAGCCACACTGTGAATGTGGCAGCCACACACCCACACTCACTCCAGGGGAGGGAGAGGGCTGGAGAAGAGTAGAAGTAGAATGGGGTGGCAGGAGTGGGAGAGAGTACACATCACAGAAGGGGGTGCTGGACACAGAGTGGATGAGGCAGGCAGCGCATCAGGGGGTGCAAAGCTTCCCCAGAGCAGAGCTGGGTGAGAAGAACACTGCACCTTTCTCAGCAGAGTGCAGAGGCCCTCAGGCAGTGGCTGGCTCCCCAGAAGATGAAAGATTGTTCAGCCAGAGAGCAGCAAGCATTTGCTATTCTCCAGCTGCGTACCAGGCAGCCAGTGTGCCCATCAGTAATGTTACAGAGCAGAAGGGCATAGATGTCACAACTGTAGCTCATTGGAAGCACACAGCCCACCCCCAGGAATGGTCTCAGAAGCCCCTTCCTTCTCCTGTTTGCACCTGAAGTCCCAGTTCTCTCTGAACCATCACTGTTCTGGGTGCAGGTGACTGTGCTACCTTAGAGATGCAGTGTATGCCAAGGGCCATGGTCACAGGTAGCACAGCTTCTCCTGCCAACTGTGCATTGATTTATTTTGTGGTGCAGTGTGAAACCCTGTTAGTCTCATTATGCTGAGATGGCTCAGATAAACTTGAACCCAAAACATTTTAATCATAAAAAAATATTGTAAGAGGACCATAACAATTTGTTTGCTCCTACACTTGGGCCTTGCTGGCCTGTCCACCTTGGAATCTCACAAGTAGAGAGAACCTGCAGTTGCTGTCAAGGTACTGTTTCCATGCACCACGATGCCTTTGATAAATGTATTCATCCAAGCTACATTTTCAGGAGTGATGGAAGATACTGCATTACTAAAGACACATTCAGAAAATAGGCAGAAGTGAGTGAGCACACGTGAAGTGGGTTGTAGCTAGGCGTCAGCCCATGCTTCAGCAGATTATCCAGAGGTCCTGGGCTTATGAGATAGACCCACTAGAACAGTGGTTCTCAACCCATGGGTCGTGACCCCAGCGGGAGTTGAGCGACCAAAACACAGGGTTTGCCTAAAGCCATCGGAAAGTACATATTTAAACCCATACTATGCCATGGTAAAATGTTATTTATTGGATAAATATTTCTCAACATGTAATTAAATATTGTTTTGTGATTAATCACTATATTTAAATTATGTTTGATTTGTAGCAATGAGAATACATAATGCATATCAGGTACTTACATTCTGAATCATAACTGTAGCAAAATTACAGTGTTGAAGTAGCCACCAAAATTATTTTTTGGTTTGGGGCCACCGCAACATGAACTGTATTGCGGGGTCATGGCACTAGAAAGGTTGAGAACCACTGCACTAGGAGGGCCACAGGAACGTTTCCCCTCTGCATTCCTATTGCTTCCATCTTGGGTTCACGCTGAACTTCAGTCTGCACCTCCTGTCAGTTTCTAGGCTAAGTGTTGGGCTGTCGTCTGAGTGGCCAGTGATCAGTGACAGTACATTTTTTTTTGCATCTTTTCAGTCCACTTGTTTTCCTACCCACCAATGCCTGTTACATTCATTATACAAAGTCCTGACATTGAGAGTATCTCTAGAAGTGAGCTATTTGACACTGCTGTCACCCTAGGTCAGATTGTCATGGCTCAGCAGCTGCATACTGCTTCACTTAATGGAAGTCAAGAGTCTCCTGCCACCCAGTCCCTCTGGGGGATACAACACCAGCGAAGTGCCACAGCCTCTTCTCAACACTGATTTGAAAAACCCCTCATAGCAGGCTGAGTGTGGTGAGGCGATCACACCGCACCCAGACAGCTCCTCAGACACAAGAGTTGTATGCACGTGTACTTTGCTTTGGTGGAAGTTGGGTTCCCTTCCTTGGCACAATGTGCTGGACAAAGACCACTATGTCAGTCTTTGAGCTGTGAGTACCTGAAGTGGCTGCCAACTGCTGGGGCTTGCCAGGGAGGCATCTGTGCTACAAAATGAAGTGCAGCATGAGTTGACTACTGAAGTGTTTCTCAGAGGGAAAGGATACTGCCGGACCCTACAGCCCGGGCACCTGAGGACTATCACGCAAAAAGGTGGCCTTCACAAGTGCTAAGGCACCATCTTGTGATTCTCAGGCATTTAGCCAAAGCCTGTGTTACCTATGAGAGGTGCAGGCCAATATCATCATGGTGTGCTGTTGTCTAATTCAGACAAACAGGAGAGCGCACTGAAGCCTACTATGTGGAGTCACTTGCTCCTACATCACTATTTCTATTTTATTGCTCTTTCAATCATTTCTGTGCTGTTTTAATAAGCCCCAGTCCCTTTTATTTCACCAGCCCCTCATGAGTGCAGTAAGCATAGCAGAAGTCAGAGGGAACACTGGAGCGGACCTGTTCCTCTCTGGCCAGCCCTACAGAGGGTGTGGCAGTCCGTGGGTCCAGCCTCCACCTCTTGCCAGGGGTGAGTGCCCATGAGGCCTATGTGTACCCTTATCCGTCTTCTCCATGGTCACAAGCATCTCAATCCATTTTCTTTTTCTGTAACACAAACCAGGAACTAGCTAATTTATAAAGAAAAGGGGGTTATTCAGCTCAGTTTTCTGGGAGTCTAGGAGTATGTCACTGGCACTCACTTGGCTTCTGATGAAGGCCCAGTGGGAGAAAAAGAGATGAATAGCTAACCCATTCTTGAGAGAGAAGCATTCCCCAGAGAAGCACCCTGCCCCCACGGCCCAGCACCACACTGCTGCTGGGCATCTTTACACTCACATTTCAGCAGCAGTTTGGCTGGGGCAGACCATAGGCAAAGCATAGTACAGGCTCTTTTGCCCTTAAGTTAGCCTAGCAGAACCCACTCAGCCAGCAGTTGCTCATTGCCGTGGCCTGAATGTAAAACCACAGTTCTCATGTGTGGAGGGCGGTTGGATCGTGCAGGCTCTGTATTCACCAGTGGGCTCCTCTGTTGATGTGTTCAATAGCACAATGTGCTGCGAGGAGGAGGACCTAGCTGGAGGTGGTCCTGGGGCTGTGACCTGGACGGGCGTGTGCTTGTCCCGGGCTCCTCTGTTCCTGTTTCCTGGCTGCCGTGGGCTGGGCACCTCTTCCTTCACCATGGCCCTCTGCCGTTCTCTTTCTGTCCTGGAACCAGGCAACTGTGGGCTGGAACTGTGAACTATAATAAGCCTCTCCTTTCCATCCCAGTGATAGGAAAGTAGCTGAAAGTCCCATTGGATCCCAGAGGCCCTCATGTAGTGTCCTGGAGCTGGAAGGAAAGTGCTTCCTTCCTGAGGCAAGGAAGAGAAGACCAGGAGCGGGCTGTAAGGTGCTGCGCTGGGGCAGGGCCTTTGCGTCTGTGTTGCAGTCCAGGAGTACAGTCTTATTGCCACTGGATTACAGAAGAGGAGCCTCAGGCTCACAGAGGAAGTGCCATTTGTCCAAAGTTACACAGGGGCAGATGAAAGGCTGAGGTCCTTCGAGTGGCCCTGGACCTTGATGCAGTCTTTGCCACATAATAATACTGGGACCCAAGCCCCGGGTTCTCCACCACCACACTCTCTATGCTCACCTATATGCTAAAGGGCTTAACAGCACCACCACGGCAGGGCCAGGGAAGCCGTAGCCAAGACATCCGCTGCTGTCCAGAGCCTGACTTCCATCGCATTTCCTAAATGAGGCAGAACTCAGGAACTGGGTGGCTCAGTGGGGAGCTTTGCTAGCATCTGCTTAACTAAACAGCCCCAGCAGGTGCCTGGCCCTGGGGATCCATCTTCAGGACAGATCCTGCATCTCAGCCTCTGCAGTCTGCATTCCCATTTGCTTACCCCCAGCAGGACTCCGCCTGCGCCAAGCCGTGTGTGCCCTGCCCTAGTACAAAGTGTCAGCCCACACCTCCTCCTGCCTCCTTGGGCTCTGTGAGATCTCCACAGCACCACTATGAGCTTTGGATCTATCCCTAGACATGTATTGATTTTATTTGTACCTCTGGTGAAGTCTGAATTCCATTCATGACAACTAGAGTTATGTCAATCATATGCAAGCTGGAAAGGGCAGGCTGCTGCATCCTGCTGGGTGGCCAGTTGCCAAACAACCCATTAAAAAGCTCAAAGAAAAATAATGGGTTTAGGGGCCCAATGTTACCTTCCAGCCAGAGACTGTAGCAGAGTGTGGGCCAGCAGGACTTCTCAACAAAGAATGTCCTTCAGGGAAGCTCTCCCTGACCTACTGCCTAGGCCGGTGTGGGTCCCGGGGAGGGTCCCATGTGGCCAACCTCCCTAAAAGCAGGAACATCCGCAGAGCACCTGGAGAGCTTTCCTGGATACGCAGGGTGTGCTGGAAGGAAGGTGTTCAGACAGCATGTGCATGTCTGTGGAGCCCAGATGGCCTACATCAGCCACCTGCTGTCCTCTGATAAAGCTGGTCATCTAGCTGAGCAACACTGGGTGCCCCTGGCCTCTGCGCATACTGTGAGCTCTGACTACTTCATGAGCACGCACATGAAGAACGAGCCTGACTTCTACCGATGGCTGGGTGCAGTGCGTGGTTTAAAGACATGAAGTTGAGTAAGTACTCCAGTAGTCCTAGCTGCCCAAGGGGTAACAGTGTGGTGAGGAAGACAGATTGGTAAGTCTAGGAAGCAAGTGAATGTGTCTGTCTAAGTTTCCCAGAAGCCTGCTCAGTCATGGGGCTTAAGAACCTCATTTGCAAGGACTCCCCAGAGACAATGGTTCCTAAAGACTGCTGGAGCTTAGTCCTATATGCAGCCAGTGGTTGTTTGGTTCCTTGTTGGCTAAGGCTGCAAATGGTCAAGGCTGTGGGTAGATAACCTAAGAGCCCTGGCTTACCCTCCAGAACAGAACACAGGCAAGCTCAAGTGTCTACAAGTGTGCAGAGCCGGAAGCCCACTGTGAGGGGATGGGGTACAGACCATGTCTGCCCGGACTGAGACATTCTGAGGAAACTCGGGTCAGCCCTGAAGCTGGAGTCTAAGGATGAACAGAACAGTGAGCCAACGCCTGCCTTCTCAGAATTAGTTGGTTGGATAGTGAGCAGGAGGAAGGCAGAAATGGATGGAATGAGATATGGACCAGTGGTTAAGACTGCTTAGGGGAGATCCCCTTGAGCAGGAGTAAAAGAACATTCCAGAAAAGGAAGGGCAAGGTCGATGGCAGGTGAGGTAAGGAACGGCAGGGATGAGATAGGGAGATCCTGGGGAGCTACAGTCTCCTCCTCACCACCCTTAAAAGACCCAGTTCTTTTTTGGGTCAAAGAGAAAGCCAGAAAACCAGGAGAAGAGCAGATGCCTGCAGTGCCTTAGCAGCGGGAGTTTGCCAAGTGGGAGGAGTCAGAGAAAGACCAGCCAGGTGTCACCATAGTGCCATTAGAGGTGGGGCCTGTGGGAGGAAGGACCATGCAGATGGGATCTGCAAGAAGATCAGGCATGACCTAGGGTAGTGATGGTAAGAGACAGTACATAAACACACCCATAATTGAAGATGTTCTGGTTCCCACAGCTGTTGGGGAAAAGCCTATGAGGCCATGAGCAGAAGTGACCCCCATCTTTAGGTAGCAGTGAATGGGGCTTATGGGTGGGGAGAAGGCAGCCAGCAGAGGGACAGGGACAAGCATCAGTCAGACCACAGACAGCAGTGATCATTGGCAGAAGGAGGTGTTGCCCAGGGACTGGAGGTCCAGACTGTCTGCAGCTTCTGGTCCCTACCCCTGGCCTGTTACCAAGCTAGAAGTTCTTTGTGGCTGCGGCCTACTCCTGTGCCAGTGGCACAGCCAGGGGTGACTGTCTATCTTCTCCAATGCCATTATTCATTACCCAGACTATTGGTGATACAGTGGCCCTGTGTCCTTTGTCAGCAAGGCCTGCAGGGGCAGTGTGGAACGGCTCCAAGTGTTTTTAAGGAAACCTTTAAAAATGCCACTTGGGATGGGACAGCTACATAAGACACCCATCTCCTCATACCTGGGGCTGGCTTGGGCAGGGGTGAAGGCCATCCTTCATCCTCTAGGTCTTGTCACTGACAGGCTGCCTCTGGCACAGAGTGTAGCTGGCGTGGCCAGCCTGGCTTGCTCTGGTCTTCCGGCACCCGCCTCAGTCCTTCCTAGCTGTCCTGCAGCTGCCTCCCTGTGTCCCATTTCAGCTCCTGGGAATGGGAATCCCCTTCCTTGCTGTTCCAAACTGTAGGGCTTGATTTCAGATCAGATGCTAGCTAGGCTCTGAGGTCCTGAATGCAAAAAGTATTTTTGTCTTCATATCCCTTTAGCTTGACTGTGTGCAGTATCTTCAGCCTGACTATGTGCAGTATCTTGTCTCTATAGTCAGATTAAAGTCATAGCACAAAACTATTAAATATTACAACCCACCCATGAGAACACAGCTGCACCCTGGGTAAAGGCCCCAGCATTTGTACCAGGGGAACATCAGTTGCATCAGGCTACCTTCCATCTGCAGTGTTGAGAGCCCAGGAGGAAGGAAGCTGGGCTGTTTAAGAAGGCCAGGCGCTGCTGGTGAGACCCTATGCTGCAGGGCAGGCAGGACGTTCATCCCAGGTGGCGTGCATGGCGACTTCTGCAGGTGTCCTGCTTCTCCACACACCAAGCTGCCCAGGTCCAGGTTTTGTGTCTGGGTTTTGTTTATTGCAATTTTTTTTGTATGTTCCTGTAAAGTTCTCGATAAAATAAA
Organism: Myocastor coypus; assembly: GCA_004027025.1. Lineage (NCBI taxonomy): Eukaryota > Metazoa > Chordata > Mammalia > Rodentia > Myocastoridae > Myocastor > Myocastor coypus. The sequence continues at coordinate 77,493 of PVJA010000090.1, read as the reverse complement.
ATTGCCATTTGTGCTTCTTCTGGTAATGTTTTTGTCAGTCAGAAAAGAGTTTCATAGTTTATGTTCTCATCTCAAACTTGGACTTCCTAATAGGTCTTTTAAACTTAGACACAGACTAGAAAGTTTCTCAAGCTGGAATTGCTCCCAGGCCAGGCCAGGTCCACAGCAGACAGACCTTAAGGGCACTTGATGGGCTGACCCTGGCTCCTTCTCACAAATTTGCCTAAAAATCCCTGCCACCCTCTGCTGGAGGGGGAGATCAGTCTCCACACCACCACAGCTCACGTTGGTCTTCGTATGTCTTCAGTGTTTGCAGTGGCCCCAAGTTCACATAGGTCTCTCCATGCAGTGCCTATCGTGATAGAACATGTGGGGATTCAGAAAATGATACCCCAAAACCTACTGCCTTGGTTGGATAACTGTAAGCACTTGGGAAGCTGAGTAAGGGCCATATCTGTGGAAGAATGCAGTCGGCTCAGCTTAGTGATGCTCCACTCACTGAGGAAATTACACTTACATCACAGAGAAGACTAGGAAGGGAGCACTACAACTACGCCCAGGGCTTCCCCTCCAGCCCGTCTGTGCTCCAAGTTGTTTCTCTGCCCCGAAGAAGGTTTGCTCCTCCTCTAACACTCCCCCAACTGCCATTCCCACTCCCTGGAGGAGCGTGTGTCAGCCTCACGCACCTGCTCTAGCTCGCACATACACGTGCACTTTAGGTGGACGCTTGTGCTTGCTCTCCTGCCCCTCTGTCGCCAGGGTGATATTGCAGATTCGGTTAACAAGCCTGCAGAGGGACAGTTTGAACTTCCCAGCAAGCACAGCTGCAGGCTGTACTTTTGGCCCGAACACAGATGCCAAGCCCCCTCCCTGCCAAGTTTCTGTGTCTGCTTCAGGGGGTGCACTCAGCTCACAAGGGCATCTATGCAAGCCCTGAGACTCACTCCCATGCCAACGAGTTTTTCTGTGGGAAGAAAGCAGATATTGCCCAGCAGCAGGGCATCCGATCAGCACTTCGAGTTTCATTTCTTTATTCATTCAGCTGAAACACTGAGTGCATATCCTGTATCAAGGATTTTGCTGAGGTTGGAAATGCAGAGGTAGCTCACTGGGTTCATTCTGTGAACTGGAAGTCTTCCCAATAGAGCCCCGTATGCGGTAGCTTATTCAGTAAGTGAGAGCTGAAGAGAGGAGGTACTTCAAAAGGGAGCAGGGGTGATTGCTCAGAAGCCTCGTCTGTTGCTGAAGAAAAACCACAAGAAGCAGCCCAGCTGCACTGTGGTCCAAGGTGAAGCCCTTCGAGTACCTTCCCTGCCTCCATTCTGTCTTCCTGGTCATTTAATCACAAAGGTGTTGCCTTATGTGGCGTCTGGTAACTGCCTGAGACTGCAGAGCCATGCACCAGTCAGACTTGCTGCACTGGAGAGGAGGGCACTTCTCTCACGAAAAGTGGAACCTGAGCAAAAATCTCCTCCAAGCTCAGAGCTGTTGCTGGGAAGTCTCAGCCAGCCCCAGGTCCTGGCTGTGGGCACCTCATGCACTCTGCACAGGCAAGCTCTGAAACAGGCATTGAGAACACAGAGCATGGTGGGCAGTGGGTGGAGCTCTGCCTGCTCTGCCCTCTCGGTTCCTCCATGGCCTTTCTTCATGAGCACTGAGATGTTCTTCCCTATGGGATCCCATTTACCTTCCCTTTTCTGCTGGGCTTCTTGTGTGTCCTGCTTGTTTATTTATTTTTATGGCCGGCTCTGCCTGCCCTAAGGGCAGGGCCGGCGCAGCATTTGGTGCCAGGGATCAAACTGCGGTCCCTGCAGCTGCCTAAGCTTTCCTAAGCAGGCGCTTTAGACCACTGAGCCATCCTGCTAGGGCCTTGTGTGTCCTGCTTGGCATAGAGGATTCTGGCTCATGGTCCCCAGGAGAGTCGTGAGGGTATGGCTCCATTCAGGGCCACTGTGTGGCATAAGTCTGGTATATAACTGCCTTCAGTCGCTGAAGCATTGTTTACAGGCATTGCTCCGATGTGGAGGCTTAGAGTGCTTAAGGCACAAACAGATTCCCCATTTATTTTTGTGAGTTCAACTCCTGACTTCAGCCTGTTCTTTCTACTGTGCATCTGAAAGCAGAAGAGTCATTCTGACCCCTGGGCACTTGAGTTGATCTTCTTCAGGGGACATTCTTTTCTCTTTCACCTGGGTACACATTTCCTTTGTGCTGATTTATTTTAAATTTTAAAACCTACAAATGAAAAAAAGAAATACTGTGTTAAACAGTCTTGATGCCTTATTTTCCCCCAGGAAGTCTACCGTGTCCCAGATCGAGAATGGACCTGCCCTCAGCACATCTGTGTGGTTTGCGTCTGGCTTCCCTGGGTAGAGCTGTCCCCTCACAGGGAAGGGCCAATTGCTGGCAACTGCAGGCCTTCTGCATAGGCTGAGCTCTACAACAACCTGCAGGCACAGAAGGGTCCTTTCCTTTCCGATTCTTTTCTCCTCCCATCTCGGAAAAATGACCAGTGCCTTTTCTTGTTTGTGCTTGTTGTTTAGAAAGCCAAACTTGGTCCCGCTGGTAACAAGGTAATCAGTCCTTCGGAAGACAGGAAACAACCTTCCAATAACCTGGACAGAGTGAAGCTCACGGACTTCAACTTCCTGATGGTGCTGGGGAAGGGCAGCTTTGGGAAGGTAAGCTGTGCAGGGGCTCAGGCAGAGGAGGCTGGGCTGGCTCTGTGCCCATGGAGGCTTCCGGAGTAGCCCTTTCTGTTGCCATGCTATTTATACACATTCTTCAGATGCCTCCTGCCTTGTGTCCTTAAAAAAAAAAAAAAAAAAAAAAATCTGCTCCCAGGAAGCCAGAGGAGGTTCGTGTGTGCTGCCATTTTCCAGTATTCAAAGCAGGGGGACACTAGTGCTGGCCGAATGCACCAACGCCCATGGAAGCACTTACGACCCATGGGAGTCCTCAGTGTAGCTGTTAGCCACCAGCCATGCACCTTGACTTGCCCTCTGTGGCCCCGATACTGAGATAGAGCTAGGGGCAGATTTCCCAGAAAAACACGCATAGTTCCAGGCTGATCCCATTAAAGAATCCTGAAAATTCCTTTTAGCTGCGAAAATAGCACCATTGTATAGAAATATACCATACACTGTACAAATTTTACCAATTGAAGAAGGTAAATAAAGGATAGAGGAATTTCAGTTATGGTATTTGTCTCAGTCACTCTTCTCTCGTTGCTGGGACAAATACCCAACACGCAAAATGAAGGAAAGAAAGGTTTATTCAGCTCAGTTACTGGAGGTTTCAGTCCATACTCGGCTGGCTCCAAGGCAGAGAGGCACAGGTCAGAGAGCAGCAGTTTATGGCAGATGAACAGCAACAATGGCAACAGAGAGTCTCTCTCTCTCTCTCTCTCTCTCTCTCTCTCTCTCTCTCTCTCTTCTATTACATTCAGGCTCTCTGCCTCAGGCTGGGTGTAATTCACACCCATAATCCCAGCAGTACTAAGATCCATACTCACAGCCTTGGATCACCCCATAGTCTGCAGTGGATCATGAGTTAATCTCGAACTCTAGAAGTCCCTGCCCAATGGACTGCATGAGGCTTTGGAACAACTAGAACACAAACCATAAGAGTGCTATACAATATTTCAACATTTGTACCTAAATGTGTGTGAGCATTCTGTGTCTCTAAAAAAATGTCTGAGGCAGCTGACTCATAGTAGCCTTTTACCTTGGCTCATGGCTCCGACGGCAGCAGCCTGTGACTGAGTGGGTCCCTGCTTGAGCCTCTGGCAAGGCAGTATATCCTAACACAAATTTGTGAGAGCACAGTGCTCTCCTTGTCAGCCAAGGAGCAAAGAAACAGGAGGAAGGGACCAGGATCACACTATCTCTGGGGCACAGCATAGCCCGACATCTAAGGCTTCACAGGCCCCGGCCCTGGAAGGGCTTTCCTGCTCCCCAGCAGCACTGCCTTGGGGCTGGTGCTTGTCTGGTGAACCTAGAGGACACACTGCCCTCCTTGAGACCACAGCAGAGCCTCTGTCCCACCACACATTCACAGATGCACCTGAGCGTCCCTGAGCCTTTACTCTGGCCTTCTTCCTCCTCCCCCACCCAGCCCCCGGGAGCAGGTTCTGATCACAGGCATTCAGCTTGCCCTCGGTCTGTTCCCAGGTGATGCTTGCCGACAGGAAGGGCACAGAAGAGCTGTACGCAATCAAAATCCTGAAGAAGGACGTGGTGATCCAGGATGATGACGTGGAGTGCACCATGGTGGAGAAACGCGTGCTGGCCCTGCTCGACAAGCCCCCATTCCTGACGCAGCTGCACTCCTGCTTCCAGACTGTGGTGAGGACACTGGGGCTGTGCGAGAGGCACAGCACCCGCCTGCTCTCAGGGTGGCACCTGACCCAGAGCACCCCAGCATCCCCAAGGAAAGATGGAAAGGGGCGCCACACAAGGCCTGGGGCAGCGGTCACCTCTGAGCACTGTAGACATGGGGCCTATTTTCCCTGTGATGTCTCCAGTGACACCCTCTCTGGGTGGAGGATTAGCATTCATTTCACTGAATTCATCAAACACAGTTGACCTTCTGTATCCTCACAGATTTCACCAACTGTAGGTTGAAAAAAAATTTGAAATCGCATCTGTACTAGACATCATTTTCTTGTGACTATTGTGTGAACAATGCAGTATACCAACTATGAGCATAGCATTAATCTTGCATGAAGCATTGTAAGTAATATGGAGATAATTGAAAGTGCATGGGGGGATTGCACAGATTATATGCAAATGCTGCAGAACATTTTACATAAGGGACTTGAGCCCCTGATGATTGGGTATCCTTGGGCACTGCTGGGACCAGTACCTGCCCCCCAGGCCCAAGGGATGATGATATAAGAAAGGTTTTCTTTATGCCAGGTACAGTTCTGGACAAAAACAATAAAATAACTTGTAGTCTTGGTTTTTTAAGACCTTTGGTCCAGCTTCCAAGCATGACATTAGAAAGTTAAAAGACTCCACTTCGTAAGTCAGCATGTTCATGTTTAATGACATGCATCAGGCGTGGCCAATCATGACCTGTTCTGTATAGCACGTGAGCTCCAAGCAAGGGCACAAAAAGGAAAAACAAACATTTCATGGCACATGAAAATCACATTTCTGCAGTGATAAATAGTTCTCTAGGGACACAGCCAAGCTCCTTCAGTTACTTGTCACCTACAGCTGCTTTCATGCCACAGAGACAGAGGTTAAGAGTTGCAAGACACACAAAGCCTAAAATATTTACTATATGGCCTCTGGTCATGGAGTTGAACTATCTGAATGCAGCACACAAGAAAAATCCCACAGCCCCACGGTGGTGGTGGGTTACAAATATGGACAAGAAAAGCACATGGCTAGATGGCCCCAGCGCGAGGCATTGCCAGCCAGGCTTTTCCTGCCGAGCAGCTCACCCTTTCTAGCATGGTGCAGTAACCTAGCTCTATTGTTACTGTTAGGATGATAACCATTTTAAACTGGCTCAGGATTAACACTGACTTTGTGTTCTGTGTCTCCTTTTCAAAACCTCCAGATGGCAGGGCAGCCACACCCATGGTGGGGTCCACAGGGAAGCTGCAGAGCGTGGTGCCTGCCACTGTCTGTGGGCCTCGCACTGGCCACGGGGCACTCAGCTTTTCTGTCTGCTCTCAGCATCACCAAGACACTGAAGAGAGCAGTGCTGGGAGCACTGAGCAGCGAGATAAGCAAGGAGAGCTGCATGGCTGCAGTCTCTCACCCTGCTTACATAGATCACCACACTCTGGAAAGCTGGTGCAACAAAAACACAAAGATGAGGTTACAGTTCAGAGCAGAAAAGCTGGAGGGGAGCTCACAAAGCTTTTGTCTAGCTGTTAGTGCAGCTCTCGCTCTCTCTCTCTCTTTCTCTCTCTCTCTCTCTCTCTCTCTCTCTCTCTCTCTCTCTCTCTCTCTCTCCTCTCTTTTTTGTTTCCCTATGCAACACTTCAGTAACCTCTGTGAAACAGGCATGTTTTCTAAAAGAGAACAGAGAACAGCTTTTAGCATGGTATGCTGTACCCATAAATTATTTTACTGTTAAATTCTCAGTCCATCTAACCCATCATAATATTTGTATAAATATTCAGACTCACATGGTTCATTGATGTATGCTCTTTGTAGGACTAGCACTTAGCATATGTGCCACTGACAGAGAGAATAAAAAAGATACTTGGGCACAGAATTGCTGCAAAAAAAAAAAAAAAAAAAAAAAAAAAAAACATCTGATTGGCTTCTCCCTTTGTGGTAAGAGCCTCCCACTCTCCCGCACCCAAGAAACATAAGTAAGCATGAACAATTGATAAGGCCAGTTGAGCCCAAGAGATGCATTTTCAGAAGCATCTGTTTGAACCAGGTACTCTTATCAGGCCAGCAGCACCTCCTACACACTGCTAGGCTTTCACACCATCAAGAAAAACTGGTTAAAATGAAATGATTGGCCCATGTGGATTTCTCACTCTTTCCGTAGCTTAGGATTCTATCTATAGGGAAGAGAGGAAGAGAGAGAGAGAGAGAGAGAGAGAGAGAGAGAAGCAGAAGAATATTGAGACCATGATGATACTTGGCTGCATACATAACCCGGAGGCAGACACGGACAGAGAGCCCATAGTCAGTTATGTAATGACCCTCATGTGGGTGCTAGCCTCCCTTTCTCTGGGAAAAATTTGTGAGGAGATGCTGGCCATGCAAACCGGGAGAGGCAGCCCCATTTCACTGAGATGAAAGCAAAGTAGAGACAGCATGGCGAGAAGGAGCCTTACTCATGTCTGCCCTTTGTCCACAGGACCGGCTTTACTTTGTCATGGAATATGTCAATGGTGGGGACCTCATGTACCACATCCAACAAGTAGGGAAATTTAAGGAGCCACAAGCAGTGTGAGTACTGTTTTAGGTCCTATAAGTCAGTCAACCCTAAGCTCCCATCTGGGAACTGCCGCTGGATACACTTTCATGGGCAGCTCTGCTCTTCTGAGGTTGGATGCTGTAGGATCCCAGGGAACAGAGGTATTGACAGACCCATCTAGATGTTGTCAAAGGAGTGGCTTATTCCGTTCGCAGGGAGTTGGATCTGCTGGGTATCTGTCCATCACATGGATCCATCCTCAGGGACAGTCTCTCACTCATTCCCAAGGCATAGGGCTGCTGCACCCCCACCTTGTACAGGCAGAACAGTGAGGCAGCCCTGCTCTGGGGCACTCAGGCTAACCAGGTGGAGAAGTCACAAGTCATGGCTGAGCTATGGGAGGTGTGCACAGGAAGCCATGCTAGCTCTCTAGAATTGGGCAGTGACAGCAGTGTGCCCTCAGGGATGAAGGAAGGGGCTTCCAAGGAGAGGTGTGAGGGAGACAGAGCTGTCCAGGACATGGCCTGTGGCTCCTTATGTGTGGGAGGCAGTGAAAGCTGGGAGGCACTGGAGGGGCAGCAGATGCAGTGCCCACAGGGAGGAGACTGAGGCAGAGGCCTCAGAAAGGGCCCATCAGACTGGCTGCACTCCACTCAGTTCTTACAGAGCCCTGGGGCTGAGGGAAGAAGAAAGGATTGCAGGTGATGGCAAAGAACATGGAGCTGGAATGAGATCTTCAGCTTGGAGCCCAAGAGAAACAAGGATCCCTGGCAAACATTCCCGAGGGTCAAAGGCACAGCTAGTGGGCTGTGGCAGTGAGAAGACAGAAACCTCCCTGTCAGGGAAGCCTGGGTGAGGTTGGTGGAGGTGGAAGGTATCAGCCAGAAGTGTCTCACGGGCTGGGCCCTGGATGTGGGCACCAGGTAAGGTCACCCAGGTGAGGGTGGAGAAGTCCAGCATGGGGTAGGGGAGGGGCCCTTGGCACCTGAGCCACCAGCCTACTTCTTGTCCCTGGAGGTCTTCAGGAACGTATTGGAGGCAAGCTGAGCAGGAACATGCAAGGGTGGCCACCTATTAATCATTAGCAGTTGTTAGGAAGATATAATCCCTAATTAGGTTTTAGGAATGTCCCATGTAAAATAGCAATCTGAAGTTTTGACCTGTATGGGATGGTTTGCTCTATAGAATATAACTGAAGGCCCAGTAGGGGATTTGTTGGTCACAAGCTTTGAAAATAAAAGGGGGAGAAGGAATCTGCTTTTATTTTCACTAAGCAAAGCATTGTTTAAATTTTATTTATTTATTTATTTATTTGTTTGTTTGTTTACTTATTTTATATTAAGGCTGGCTCAGCATGCCTGGGGTGGGTGGGGCTGGCGCAGCATGGGGTGCTGGGGATTGAACTGCAGTCCCTGCAGTAGACCGCTGAACCATCTTGCTGGCCTTCAACAAAGTATTTTCAGACATATTCTTATCCCTTCTAAAGAGACTTCGGAGCAAGACCAACATTTTTTTTTTTTTTTTTTCTTTTTGAGACAGGGTCTCACTATGCAGTTGAGGCTGGCCGTGAACTCAATTTTGTAGCTGAGGCTGGTCTCGAACTTGCACCAATCCTCCTGCCTCAGCCTCCCGAGTGCTGGGATTACAGGGGTGCGCCACCACGCCCAGCAAGAGCAACATTAAACTGTTCCAATTGTTTAAAAATAAATAAATAAATAAATAAAAAAAAGCCACTTTATAGTAGAAAACAACACAATGTGCCTGAGCCAATAATCTTTCATTCTATGTGTTGTAGAAAACTTTAAAAATGTATAGAAAAACATGAAAATAGGGGCCAAAGATATAGTTTAATGGCAAAAAGTGCCTGCCTGGCAAGCGCAAGGTTCTGAGTTCAATCCCAGGTACCAAAAAAAAAAAAAAAAGTAACAACCACCCATGATGCTGTCTTTCCTGCCTCCCCCATTTCACCCTCTCCTGCTAGTTCTTAGGGGTGGCCCCAATTAAAAGTTGGATCTAGGGGGCTGGGGAGCTAGTTTGGCAGTCTTAAGCACCACCTGGCAAGCACAAGGACCCAAGTTCAACCTCTGCTACTGCATGCTGTGCTGGCCCAAAGCCAGGTGTGGTGGCACATGATTGTAATCCCAGCACTAGGAAGGCTGAGACAGAAGGATTGATACTAGTCCAAGCTGTGTAGGGAGACCCTGTACTAATTAATTAATTAAAAATTTTAATTAAAAAACTGGGTCTTCATTGTCTGGGAATTCTCTTTTCTGCCATGTCTCTGTGTGTGCTTATTTTAAGCCTCCTGGGGGTGATATTTGCCCAAGCACAGACTGTTAGCTTCTCAGACTTCAAAGGCCTTAAATGCTATGCAAGCTTTAAAACATCCTTTCTGCATTTAATCTGAGTTTCTGATATTAACCTTCTAATGATTTTGAAGTGATGGTACTAGTGCCATTAAATATTATGAAGTACTTAATAGGACAGCCTTGGGTGTGAATCATGATGTATTCCATTTATTGCAACACTTCAGAGAATGAATAAACCAGCTAAGCAGTTCATTGCACACTATACTTTGTCTTCCAGGGAGTAAATATATTCTCAAACAACAATATGTTCTGTCCATAAAATCAAAAGGTAGACTCTTCCTCTCCTGTGTCATGTCCCTGACCTAGAACAGTCTAATAATACTCTCTGTGGCTTAAAATCAGCATGCATGTCTATGCAGGCAGAAAAGAACTCCCATCACAATGAAGGCCCAGCTTTTTAAATTAAAACATTTTTAATCTATAATTAACTAGGCACAGTGTCTCCCTATGCAGCTCTGGATATATGTAGTCACTATTTAAGTGACTATATTGGAAAGTACTTCTTAGGTAGTAAATTACCTACGCATTCTTTCCCAATAGAAAAAAAAAATTATACACCTGTCTTGTCAACTGCTTTGACTGGCTTTTCCAGGGTGGCTGAGATGATGGAATGGCAGAGAGAAGGACTGATGGCCAGCAAAACACCTGTAGGGTGACGCTGGTCTCAGGAAGCCTTAAGGTCTTGCATGCCTACCTCTTTGCCTGAACTTGAGACTAAAACGGTATCCAGAAGTCCACAGAAGCCAGCCAGAGAGCTGAAACCCATTCTCTTTTGCAGGTTCTATGCAGCGGAGATTTCCATTGGATTGTTCTTTCTTCATAAAAGAGGAATCATCTATAGGTGTGTACAAAAGATTTTCTCACAGCCCCCGCAAGGGCAGGTTGGTCGGGCCCTGGGGAGCTTGCAGTTCTAAGATGGAGACTTCAGGCATGGAGATAACCATCCCCTGGGAAACAGACCCGTTGGCGCCCACCTTTCTCTGCAGCTTTGTGACAAATCAGAGCCACCCTCTGATAAGATTTCACATGTCATTTCTGTTTTACACAAGAGAACGTTTTGTGTGTGTGTGTGTGTGTGTGTGTGTGTGTGTGTGTGTGTGTGTGTGTTTCTTTCCTCCACTGGCAGCACCATCCTCTACATTTTATTTGGAATGGAGGTTGAAGCAGTGGAAGCCAAATTGCTTTTGGAAATACTCAGCCGGAAAAGAACAGGAGGAATGAGGAAAGGCAAAGGGAAACCATTGAATTAAGTTCTTTTAGTCATAGGATGCCTTGAAATTCTGAGGCCAAAAAAAGAATGTCTCTCAGAATTAATTGAAGAGAACCTAAAAGAACACTGGTGTAGGCGTGTTGAAGGACACATGAGGTCGTCCCAAACCCAGAAGCTGGCCAACCCTGTGCAGGGTAGGAGCACATCAAATGGTGGGATCAGTCCAAACCAGTAGGTTGGAACTCTGAGTCTACAGGCACAGCCAGTGTCAAGAATCACTGGTTCAGTCAGTCATTCCTTCATTGGCTTAGCATCTTACGTACACCAGGCTTTCTGTTAGATTCTAAGATACAAAGTACAGCAGCTCCTGACGCTCCTCTCCAGGGACTCCAAATGCCGTTCAGATGGCTGCTAGCCAAACACCTACCTGTCCCCCAGCTCCAGGGTAGGCAGCTGTATTTGTGGGAAGGGCTCTCATGCTGGCCTTCTCCCTTGCAGGGATCTGAAGTTAGACAATGTTATGCTCGATTCAGAAGGACACATCAAGATCGCTGACTTTGGGATGTGCAAGGAGCACATGGTGGATGGAGTCACGACCAGGACCTTCTGTGGGACTCCAGATTACATCGCCCCGGAGGTAGGCGCCCCATTTCCCCATGCTTTCTAGAAGAGCACTCTCAGACCATAAGCACACCTCTGCATGGCAGTGCAGGACCATTAAGGCATTGCCAAGTCAGTGTGTGGGTCACAACCACTGAGGACACAGCTAGCTAAAAGGGATGAAAATAGGACAGGGAATTAGGAGAGCATGTCAGGCACAGTGAGCCTGAGTCTTAGTGCCTAAAGCTTCCATTCTATGTATGTGTGAGCCACATGCCTAGTAAATAGTATTTCTCACATGGCCATGGTCAAAATAATTCAAGAGAAACTGTAAGGCAGGAGAGTTGCTGCTGAGACTGCTCTGCCCAGGAAGTCTGGGCTCGAAGCTACTTGCCTTGATGGCTTCATAGCCTCCAAGTAGCAAGTGCTCAGCACTGGGTGGAGGAGTGGATCAGCACAGTTACGTATGGAAGACAGTCCCAAGCTTGTACAGTGCTGGGCTACACCACCCTCCTTCACTAGACCTTTACCAAGAATTCCCTTCTATTTTCTGATCCTTCCTATCTCCAGGGTGGCACTGGCTATTGCATGGGTCTGTGGCCCACTTTGTGCCCATACATAGCCCTAGGGATGCAGCAGGCCTTCCCACCTGTGACCCGCCACAGTGGAAGGCAATCACCTGAAGCTGGATCAGCCAGCGATTTTCATGGAGCACTCACGTTGACCATTGGTTTTATATCCCATGGCTTTTTAAAATTTTTTTTAAATTTATTTATTTGATAGAGGGTCTCACTACGCAGTTCAGACTTGTAGCAATTCTCCTGTCTCAGCCTCCCCAGCACTTGGACTATAGGCCTGTGCTACCACACCAGCTTGGCATGGCCAGGGTTCCAGGTCCAGCGTGGCATGTGGTACCAGGGATCAAACTGAGGTCCTTGCGCTTGTCAGGCTGGCACTTAGACTGCCAAGATATCTCCCCAGCCTCCCATGTTGTTTTAACATTTCACCCCTTAAATTGATCCCAGATACCATGTAGACAAAGGAAAAGGCAAATTTTGAAGTCAAGGCAATCTGAGGATTAACCTTGACTTTAGTATTTCAGGCTGTGGGGACACAGACCCATTGCTTGATTCTGAGCTCCCCTTTCTGTATTGACAACTTAGGGGAGCTGCATTTCCCCCGCTACCTGAAGAGCCCAGTGTTTATTTGTACCTTGCGTGGCCCACAGAGGAAGTCATTTATTCCAGAAGGGAAGATGAGTTTTGTTCCTGTCTTAATGACCTGTCATTGTGGTTGTTGTTGTTGTCATATTCCTGGACAACAGGGTAAGAAACTGTATTTACAAATTCAAATTGTGAATGAAGTGGCCAACGTTGACGTTTTTTCCTCAAAAAGCTCACTCAGTACTTTCAGGCATAACCTGAGCTTGGGTTTTTCCACATGTGAAAAATGCTACTCCTTGACACAGTGTGTTTTCTGAAGACTTCCGCTGGCTACCAGAGCTGAACAGGCTGCAGATAACAGCCCCCCAGGATGGCAGTGTTTCTAGGAATAAAAGCATCTTGGAACTTCATCTCTATTAACACCAGGCCACCGACCACACAGTGGCTCTTTGGTTTCTGTAACACCTCTGCTATTGCTATCATCAGGAATGACAGTGTCCCACAGAGGTGAAATTCTCCATGTAATTCGAATTTGCTCATGTGGGTGGCTTGTGGTGTGTGTTGTGGTTCCTTATTATTCATTTTATGGGTTTCCTATCACTAACACATGCTTCATAGCTTCAGACACAAAGTTGTAGAGGTCAGAAGTCCAAAACCAGTCTCGCCTGGTTAAAATCAGATTGCTTATTTTGGAAGAGCTAGGGGGACTGTCCTCACTGTTGGCATCTTGTACAGCTGCCCATGCTGGCTGCAGGGGCCTCTTCCTGCTCTGTGCTATGTAGCTCTTCCAGTCTCTTCCATCCTCTCCAACTTCAACCCTGAACTCTCCTCCTCTCTCCCAAGGGCCCTGTGATGATTGTTGGCCCACCTACACAATCTAGGGTCATCTTTCCTCTCTAGACCCTACACTTCCTGAAAAGTCCCTTTTCCTTCATAAAAGTGATATTCCCAGGTTCTGAGAACTAGGGTGGGGACATATGTTGGGGAAGGAACATATTCAGTCTCTCACACTCATACTGATGGCACTTTGTGTTAGTAAGTGTCCCACCTTCCTCTGCCCGTCACACTGAACAGACTGCTGGCCTGGTAGCTTTGGGCCTCTTTATACATAGAAAATAATGTGTTCTTTCTCTGAACCCCTCATTTCTTTTTTTTAATTATTTCTTATTAGAGTATGTTCACAGTACATAGTGTTTTCACTTTTTTGCAGAGTTGGCACAGGTACCTAACACATCTTCATTTGTTTATTTGGTACAAGGTCACCTACACAGCTCCTACTCTTAGTGATTCTCCTGTCTCAGCCTCCTCAGCACTGGCATTACAGGCATGTACCACCAAGCCCAGTTTCAGGGTCGGCACAGCATATGATACCAAGGATTGAACCCAGGTGCTTGTGCTTGCCAAGCAGATGCTTAGACCACCAAGCTATCTCCCCAGCCCTACTTAGCACATCTTAATTCCTTTTTGCATTCCCTTTCTTCTCTCCCCTCCTTCATCTCTTAATCCTCTTCTCATTTGAGAAGGATGTGTGTCTCTTACTGTCTTTTGTTTTGCTGTTGACTTATTATTTATCGATATTTAAGCTTGTGGGTCTGATTCATCTCACTGAACATTGTGGTCTCAAGGTGCATCCATTTTCCTACAAAGGACTCAAGTTTACCTTTCCTCATGACAGAATTCTCCATTGTGCATGCATACCACATTCTCTTTATCCATATTCAGCTTCTGGGCATATAGATTGCTTTCAAGGTTTATCTGCTATGCATTGTGTGCTGTAACATGAGTGTGCAGGTAGCACTGTAATGTGTCTTTAACTCATTCGGGAAAATACCTTGACCCTCCAAAATAAGAGACCCAGTCAACAAAAGGAAAGTAAAATAAGGAGACTCTTCGCAGGAGAAGTACGGGTACATGGCCGATAGATACACGAAGAAATACTCAACCTCACTGGCCATGAGAGAAGCATAGACTGACACACCAGAGCTGTCATCCTGCCTCAGAAAGAGTGGCTGTCATCAAGAAATCACATAAGAACAAATGCTGGGAAGATTGCAAAGAAAAAGGAACCCTTCTCCATTGTTGGAGGGAGTGTAAACTAGTACAGCTGTCATGGAAATCCACATGGAGAGTCCTCAGAAAGCTAAAACCAGAAATTCCAGTTGACTCAACATTCTTATTTCTTTGCCTGTAACAGCAGTTAGGAAGGATGTGACCCCCATTTATTCAGGGTCTGCCATGGCCACAGAGCAAGCATCCAGACACTGGCAGTCTTAGCAAACCACACAAGTGAGGCATCCCCAGGCCCTTGTGTTAGATGAGGTAACCAAGGAAGGACATAGTGTACATAGGGCCACATTGCTGAGAACCCCTCAGCTAGGCCTGCCCCACGCTGAGACCCTGTCTGCACTGCTTGCCACAGGAAGCTGCCAAGAGCCTGAGCCACTGAGGTACAGATGGCACCCTGGGTGCCTGGCATGATGACTCCAGGGCCACACAGCATCTCAGGCAGGCTCCCATCTGGAGGAGTCACATACAGAGCAGGGCACAGACCCTCCTGCAGGCAGGCAGCCACCACAGGCCTTTCTCGGCATTCAGGTGGCAAGCTGCACCACCAGGGGATGTGGGTCAGTAAAACCTTTAGGACGCTACACTTTCCTGTTTGTTTGGTGTTTTTTCCTTACAGCATGCAAGAATTTGATATTTTTGGCCCTAAAGTAGCAGTAACCTAGGGAAAGACCAAAGAAGCTCAAGGTTTCCAATTTTCTCAAAGGTTAAAGTAATTCTATTTTCTATGTAAATCTTCCTGTCAGGCAGAAGCAAAATAATTATCTTAAGTGGCATTTTGCCTAATAGGCAAAGTGAAGCTTTAAATATTTATGATTATTTGTTCAAACCCCTTGAAATTGATTCATACCGTAGCGTCTCCCTAACCAGTGAAGACTGACTGAGGTGGCAACTGTCACTTGCCGATGGGACTTGGGGATTGAGACAAGTGCTGTGAAGGGGGCATGGGTCAGGGTGGCTCCTGAGGATGACAGGAAGGGCCTCAGACAGAGCCTCGGGCTGCACGCCAGCTCTTGGTCCCCTGACAGCTACTCCAGCTGTGTGCTCATGTGGTCAGACACCCCCTGCAGCTGGGAATCAGACCCCAGGTGTTAGCACGGTCTTCCCCTTCCTGGGAAAGGGAGAAGTGTCAAGATAAATGCCGCTCTGGCTAGTGTCCCTGTGGACCCCCTTGCTGCAGGGGGCGCCTGCAGGATCTCCTCACTGCCTTGCTGCAGCAGTGCAATGCTAGAGTGCATGCAGAGGCCCCTGTCTCTGGGATGCCTTGGCTGTCCACCTGCGCCAGCCCTCTGAGCACATCATGTCACTCATTATGTGTGAAATCACAAAGGATTGGGGGCTGAGACAGTCTCACCCCAAGCCCATGCGTTGTTTTTACAATCTGCTGTCTCCACAGCTATGGGAGAAAAGGCAGTTAAAAGCCAGCACTTGGCTATAGACCATCTTCGCTTTGGCATCTTGGTCATTGTATTAGTTACTTTTTGCTCGTTGCTGGAACAAATACGCAAAACTCAAAATGAAGGAAGGAAAGGTTTATTTAGCTCACAGTTACTGGAGGTTTCAGTCCATATTCGGCTGGCCCAAGGCTGAGTGGAACAGAGCAGAGAGCATCCAATTCATGGTGGCAGAACAGCAACAAAATGGTGCCAGAAGTAGCCAACCAAACAGGGCAGCAGAGAGCAACAGCAACAGCTCGAGCTCCAGTCTGTCTCTCTGTCTCTCTTTATATTACATTCAGGCTCTCCGCTTTAGTTCCCACCCTAGGCTACACCCATAATCCCAGAAGTACTTCCACCCATAATCCCATCAGTACTAAAACCCATAATCCCAGGGATCATGGATCAAGTCTCAAACTCTAGAAGTCCCTGCCCAATGACTCCATGAGGCTTTGGGGGGACAACTAGACATAAACCATAACGGTCATAATCAGAGACAGTCAGGACATGAGATGGTGCTCCAGCTCTTAGAGCCTGGGCACACACCAGCAACCCTTTCACCCTGCCCAGCACATTTATCGTTGCCCACCAAGAGCCACACTCGGGCAGGCGTAGCCAGAAAGGGGAGCCCAGCAGAGACCTGCTGGGGGACCCAGCAGGGTAGCTATGGGTGATCGTAGCATGGGAGAACATAGATCTCGGGACAGGGATGGAGTAGCATTCCTCTTGGCAATAGAGTATAACACATGGCTAAGATCGCCAGGGCAGAAACTTTCGGGTACAGCTGTCCACCTCAAAGCCTGCTACCCAGGAACAGGTGGCCAAGATCCTGTGAGGTTGTAGGACTACAGACCCAGAGAGCACGGGGACCTGTCCCCAGAATACAGCTTCTGCATCCAGTCTTAAGGAAGCCACATTCCAGTGACCCTTGTGATGGCCACCAGATAGATGCATTTTCACGTAAATTTGCCTAATTGCTATCAGTGGTGCTAAAGGCAGGAAAAGAAGTTTCTTCAGGGAGGTTCAGCTTTCCCTGAAACCTCTCATCTGGAGGGGCAAGGTCTCTTCTATGGGAAAGCTAAGAGTTAGAGCTGGGAGGGAAAGGAAGGACAGGTGTGCAGAAAGACAGTAGAAGAGCAGGGCTCTGCTGGCTGAGCACCATAGACACAGGCTCCTGCACTCAAGGGGGCAGTGACCTCAGCACTTGAGGGGCAGGAGAGCAGGAGCCCTTGCAGAGATGTGCCGGTGGCATCAGTGGCATAGAGATGAGAGTGGGCATCCCCTGTCGGGGGGCCTCTTGAGAAATGGCAGGAGAGCAGGGGGATAGTCACTCCAGGAAGGATGAGCAGGGGGAGGTGGCATTCACCTTCTGAAGCTTGAATGTTTCCCAACCAGAGGGACAAGGCCCAGAGAGAGGACAGGGAGCAGGAGTGAGAGGCCAGAAAGACTATGCTTATGAGAAAGTCACATACAGGAGCAAGTGGGCCTGGGAAGGCTCTGTCAGTGTGGGAAAAGGCCTAGGCTGCTGAGACCCCCAGCGGTAGGAAAGCTTCAGCCTAGCCAGCTGGCAAACTGTGCTGTGGTACCCCAGACCCCTTGCCAGCTAACTTCTTCTTAGGGTTTTAAAATATCATTTTGGCAGTGGCCTGGAACTCATGGTGATCCTCCTACCTCGGCCTCCCGAGTGCTGGGGTTACAGGCATGAGCCTCTGCCCCCAGCCCTATTACAGTTTAGGTATGGCTTGTCCTTCAAAGTCTCACTGTTTAAGGCTCTGGCCTTAGTGCTGTGGTGTTGGGAGGTGGTGAGACCTGAAGGCAAGCAGCCCAGGGCAGGGTCAGAAGGTCACTGAGGCCACAGCCCCTGGTGGGGTCAGCATTGTGTGCAGCTCCTCTGGTGCTGAGGGAGTGAGTTACTGAAGGAGCTCAGGACTGTGGCCCCCTCCTAGGGCTTCCTGCCTCACCCTGTGACCTGCTGTGGCACACCCAAGGAGGCCTCATCAGAGCCAAATGTGCTCCGGAGGTGCTCCGGCACCTCCAAAAGTGTAAATCCCTAGACACAGCACCCAGCCTCAGGTGCTTTGTTACAGCAGCCAGACGTGCACAAGCTGCATTGGCTTTCCCTCCCCTCATGCTTCCTTGGGTCTGTAGAGCTCCCTGCCTCATCCCGGAGGATTCCTGTCCCCTTTCCTCTCCCCAGGAAGTCCTAAGGCAGGTACCTCTGTGGCTCCCTCCTGCCCCTAGCAAGCCTTCATCCTCGACCCCAAGGTGGCCCCACCCTGGCAACTTCAGTTTTCTGCCATGTCCCACCCAGCACTCCTGACCCCTGTCTTGCTGTTGTCCCTGCGGCCACCCTTCAGTGCTGGACAAGGATGTATCCTGGGATTATTTCACTGTGTATCTTCTCAAGCACCACAAGGGCAGAATTTGTGCTGCTCTGTTGCTTGTTTCCATTGTGGTTCATTGCCTGTTGCTGCTTTGTCTCTTGCCGTGGTCAGGAGCACAGCCTGTGCATAGGATGACAGTGAGTGCACTCCGCACCTGTCCCCATCCACCCCAACTGTGGACAGGGGGAAGCTGTAGACCACAGGGCTGAGAACTTACAAGCCAGCATCCTGGAATGTGCTCCCCAAGCTTTTGCAGGTGCAGGACTGAGGATACAGGACATGGTATATGGGGCCACACATCTCCCATCTTCCCAGAAGAGGGCCCCTGGGCACTGGGACCTGAGTGCCCCAGGTTGGTAGGCCATCAGCTCAGGTCCCCAGGACAGCCCACACCACCCCCAGAGTGCATGTCCTAGACATTTCCCATGGCCGAGGGAGAGGCTCAAGCAGAGCAATGGGCAATAAAAGAGAATCTAATTGCTCGATAAGAAAATCGCTCCAGCAGAAGACAGAGGTAGGCACTTGGGCAGTAAATTAGCACTTGCCAAGCTGAGAAGCAGGGAGGGGAGGATGAGGAGTCAGTCCACCCTACAAGGCTGCAGCGGTATCAGCCTCAGACTGCAAGCAGGGCAGAGCAGAGCACTTGATTGAAAGACAATGAAGTGAGCCCAGCACAGCCTTTCTGTCACTGCCCGAATTCATCTCTGAAGGGTCATGCTCCAGTGACTCCATCACTGAGACAGAAGAGGAAGACCCGCTTTCCTTCCCAGAAGTATTTAAAGAGCCAGAGCTGAGCCATCCCTGGGGGTGTCAGGGGACCTCTCCATATTCTCTGATCTTTTGTAGGAAGGAATTATGTAGGTTATATGATCTCATATACTTTATCATCTGCCCACAGCTCTTTACCTGCCTTAAATTCCCCTGGCCTCAGAGCCAACTGACTCGGTCCTGTTCCCTGTGGCCCTTGGCACCTTCTGTGTCACTGTGGCCTGTGGGACAGCCATTCTCCCCACCCCCTGCCTCCTCTCCCTCCACAAGGGACCGGGTCCCGTTGGATTCACTGTGCATTACCAAGTCCTGATACACCCATAACCAAGCAAAGTAATTCCTTCACTTCACCTTGTTTAATCCTTGAGCCAGTTCTGTTTTCAAATGATGAAACTTAGGTGCAAAACAATTTGTTAATTTTTCCCAAGGCCTCAATTAGAGCAGACTCGGGCTTTGACCCCAGGGCTAGGTGTATTCTCCACCCAGGGACTGTGGCCCTGGTGGAAGGGACTGGAGCCTTAGCTCCAGTGCTGCCTGGAGAGCACCTACACGGGCTGCACTCACGGCTGCTGCTTGTCTCAGCCACAGTCACGCATTCATGACCATTTTCTCCCAGGATTCTGTGGCCTGAATCCTTCAGTTAGCATCTTTTTCACCCCTGGAAACAGGGCCAGGAACCTATGAGCTTGAGTTCACCCTTTTTTGGGGAACTTGCCTGAGTGCTGTGGGGAGGAGGCAGCATCTGAACCATTGCTGCTGTCCATTCCCCTCCTGTGTGCCATGCATTTTGCTGTGTCATCTCATTTGATCTTCACAGAAGTCCTCTGGGGCAGCTAGTACTATCCCCGTGTTATGCCCCTGGGAAAGAGAATGATCCGCCCAAGGCTCACAAGTGGCAAGCAGCAGGGCACCGACCTGGGTCTTCCAGCCTCGAAGCGCTGGTGGATTGCCCCGATGCCGTGGGCAGCAGACTGCCACCCTAATGCATGCCTTATTACCGTGTTCCTAAACATCCATAAAGTCCCCCTCCCCCCTGCTATGGGACCTCTTGGCTCTGGACAGTCTTTCCTTCCAGTTAATAAAGCTCTTACAGTCACAGAATACGTTCCTAACTCCCTGTTCATTCCATTATTGCCTAGTTTTGTCCCAATGCACATTAACCTCATGGACAACTCCCTGGATTCAGCAGGCAGGTTCAGGGAGAGTCCTGTACCTGGGCACCAGGCCTTGGGTCCTGCCAGCTTGTCCCTTGCTCCAGTCCTCCCCATAAAGGAAGCCAGTGACAGGCTGCTGGGACTGGAGAGAAACTGGAGGGCCACTGATGGTGCATATGATTCCGGACTATGCTGTTTCTGCTCTGTACTATCCACATGTTCCCCATGGAGGGAAGCCCTCCTGAACTCCTGCTAGGCTTCAGGCTTTTTCTCCTTTATTGTGTAATAAAGTCTGGCTATAACTGTGTTCCCTTAAGATCTTGGAGTGATTTGTGTCCAGTGGAGAAATTCATACTCTCTTCTTCAGTCTGCCTCTGAGGAGTGACTGAGTTTTGTTCGTGATGAGCTTGGCCTGCCTCACAGGGTCTCTTAACCGTCCATTATTCAACAGTTGTTCCAATTGTCTGGTGCCGCAGAAGCAGCCAGGAGCTGTGGTACGTGGCGGTTCTGCATCAGGCCTTGGCAGGCACAGCTTCTGGCTACTGTGGGCCGGTGGCTACAAGGCTCTGCTGGTGCTGCAGGATCCAAGATGCCCTCTGGCTGTCGGTTGCTGGCCAGGGCCCCGTGTGCTGTCCTCTCACAGTCTCTTCATGCAGCCGTTCGGCCCTCAGGTTGTCCTGGACTGCTGAACAGGAGGCTAATGCACAGCCAGCCTGGAGGGTGGAGGGGTGTGAGAACACTCCGGGTGGGCCTGGGGAGCAGAAATGGAAATCACATGACTCCCCAAGGCTACACCTGGAACCTAGCTGTGTCATTTCTGTCACATTCTGCAGATCTGAGGCAAAGGCAGAAAGGACGCAGGTCCTGCTCTGCATCTTAGAGCAAACGTCAGGAAGTGCTGTTAAGAACTAGATGAAAAACATTGTAAATTTTACCTAAGTCTGAATTTTAGATTCTTCCAACAAGCAAAATTGAGCAACTCTTCTTTTTAAAAGGTTAATAATGTAGTGTTTTGAATTCATTCATTTTACATTTAGAGATGTGACCCCCAGCTTCCCTGGCAGGCTACGCAGAAGCAGGAGGCGGCCAGAGTTAGCTGGCAGGCTGCAGTGCACAGGGCCCCCTGGCACTGACTCCCCGGGCTCCTTCCCAGCCATGGCTCGCCTTGTGGTGTTGGCAGCTGCAGGCCAGAGGGACATGCCTGCTCAGTCTGTACCACACCATATACCTCATGAGCTCCTACTTGCAGCCTGTGAATCCCCTTTCAAACCCTAATGTGGGCAGTTTCCCAGGAGCCGTCTTTCCTGTGAATACCACCCCACTGATGTCACCCCTTCAGTGCAAAGAAAGATCAGTAGATGGCCACCTGCGGTGGACAGCAGGATGCAGCTAGTCCTTTGCATGAGGAGAAACCAGGAATAGCCATATTATTTTCAGCCAAAACAGACTTAAGAGCAAGAAAAATTGTCAGGCACTATGTAGTGATAAAGGAATCAGTTCTCTAAGAAGATACAGCAGTCGTTAACATGTATGCATCCAACAACAGAGTTTCAAAATACATACCCTGAAATTGCAAGAGAAAATAGATGAATCCACTATTATAGTTGGTGACTTCATCCATTTATCATATTCAGCAGAACATCAGTAAGGACATAGTTGAACTCAACCTCACATCGACTGAATATGATGAACATCCATGGACTATTTCACCCCACACAACAAAATACATATTATTCTGGAACTCACATAGAACACTTGCTAAGGTAGACCATATTCTGGGCCATAAAACATACTTGAACAAACTTACAAGAAAAGAAATCCTATGGTGTCCAGCTTTAGGTTTTAAACTATTCTAAATAAAATTGAAAAGACAACTTATCTAATGTTGCAAAATGCAGCCAAGGAAGTTCCATAGAAATTTATAATGCATATGTTAGAAAAAAAGAAAGATATCTAGAAATTAATCCCCAAAGTTTCCACTTTAGGAAACTACAGAAATATGAGCAAGTCGAATCTCAGAAGAAAAAAAATTATGGACAGTAACACAGGAAAAGTCAGCAAACCCTAAAGCCAGACTTTTGTAAAGATCAATAAAATTGATAAGCCTCTTGCCAACATGTCTAAGAAAAGAGAAGACATAAATTGCTAATAGCAGAATTGTAGGAGAGGATCCTACTGATGTTAAAAGGATAATAAACTGATGCTGCAAACAGCTCTGCACCCATGGATTTGATGACTAGGTGACATGGCACAGTTCTCAAAGACACAGTCCACCAAACTTCACTTGAGAAGAAACGGACCATCTGGAATGGCCTATGCTATTCTAAAACTTTAATCAGTGATAGCTTTCTAAGATAAAAAGCACCAGGCCCAGATGGGGCCACTTGGTGACTCCAACAAGACTGACAAAGAAGAAACTAGAGCAGCCCAGACACTCTCAGAAGACCAAGGAGATAGAACCCTTCCTCACTTGAGCTACAAAGCCAGCATTGCTGTAATGGCAAAACCAGGCAAAGGCATCACAAGACAGTAAAAGAGCTGTTATCTCTCATGAACAAAGAAGTAAAATTCTTCAACAGAATATTAGCAAGTCAAGCCAGCAGCGTGTTAGACAGTTGCTAGTTGAGGCCAGCGTTGATTCCAGACACTCCTCTGTAGCATCCAAGCAGGCCTGGGCTGTCCCAAAGTGCTTTCTATTCTTTCTTGATCCCTGCTCTTGCCTAAGCAGGTGCTGTAGTCCACTAAGCTATCTCGCCAGCCCCCATGCTTTCCGTTGGTAAGGTACAAAGTGAATGGCCAGAGAGGAGGAAAAAGAAGCAGCAGCTGCTGTGAATACTTGAAGCATTATTTATGATCATTAGGTAAATCCTTTTCTATTCTCTCTGATCCTACAGTCACACTTCTTGTCTAACCAGAAAATACATAATCCTGAATTCCATGCCTCACAAGGTTTTTCTTGTTTTTGTTCATTTTGTCTTTGGCAATATTGTTTAATCATCCTTTTCCCCACAAATTTCAAGTACTGTGGGTATGTCTCCCATGACGTACCGCTATCCTTTATTCTAGACATAATAACCTTTGCATGTGTGCATCCACTTAGCGCGCTGCCCCAGTTACAGCCCTAATCCCCAGCGTCCAGCAGAGTGCCTGGTGCGTACATAGAAATGAACAGTCAGCTAGAAATGGTGGGAGCTAGAAAAAGAAGGGGTGGGGAGATTCTAGCACCAGAAGAAGCAAGCCTGAAATGCCTCAGCTCTGATAAGAACTAGTTGCAGGAAGGGAGATTTTTGTGTTTAGGTATTTTGTCACCCTGTACCCTTGCTTAGAACTGTGCCTGGTACATAGTAGACTAATTGCCTCAGGAATAAATGGAAGGTGTATGCCAGGTGAGTGTGTCTAGGAGCCAGCAATCACTCCAGGGTGCTTAATATGTATCTTTTTTTATCACCTTTCCTGCCAGGATGTCTCCTCTCTTCCTGTGGGCCAGGTTTAGCTTGCTGCCTTTAAACAGCCTTCTCCCACCAGCCCTGCCTGTTCATGCTCTGGCGTTTGGCCCTGTGAGTTGCATATATCCCCTTCCCCACAGTAGGTGCGCTTTAGTGTGCATGAGGCTATTAATCCCCCACCTCACACTTCCCAGATGGCTGCTAGAGTTGTAGTATCACAGCTGAGGATATGAAGGCACACAGAGGCTAAGTACCTTGCCCTAGGTCACAAAGCTTCTGAGTGGCAGGACTCGTCTCCTGCCATGGGCTCAGGACTCCCTTGCCGCAAGGCGCTTTGCTTGGGTGTCCTGGGCATGAATACACCATCCAGATGAAATTAGATTGAGAAGCATCTCGGATGAGAACTGGGCATGAGGCACCTCCTGGTTGCCACCTTGATCAGGCCGATGCTACAGAAAGGAACAGTCAGAGATCCAAGGCCTGTCTCTTCCTGACCTGGATGCTAATCCCCCTGCTAAACTCAAGCAAGCCATTTTGCCATGCAGGCCTCCAGTTCCTCCTCTGAACCCTGAGGAAACTTTTCTAAGTCATTTCTGAGGCTCCTTTCAGCCCTGGCAAGCCAAGAACCCCCAGCCCTTGGGTTTTGCCCCTAAGAGGTAGGTAACATTTATAGAGTGCGGTTGAATGGATCATATATATGCCTCCCTCCAGCACAGCTTTTGGAGGGTCTGCCCTGTGCCAGTGAATTCTTGGCAATAGACACAGAGGCAGTGATCCCACCCTACAAGGCAGAGTTTTGGGGTATGGGTTGAGTGGGTAGCTAATTAGTCCTCTGATATGGCAGAAGGCCCAAGGTGCTTCATGGCCCTGCAGCAGTGACCCCCACAGGAACCAGCAGAGGAGAAGGCACTGAACTCAGAGCCCCAGCTGTCCAAGTAGAGCATCTAGAAGATGCTCACCCCATCTTCTTTCTTTCCAAGCGCTACTCTCTGGACGTATCACACAATGGTTTTGGCTGTGTGAATAAGGTGTGCTTCCTGGGTCCTGTGTTGTGTCCTTGGGAGTGTAGGATGTTTTTCAAAATAGGCATAGTCTTTCTGTCATGTTTTTATTTTTGAAAAAAGTGGGCATACTCTGTCCCTGAGAATGAAAGGACTTGAGACTGTCTTAGGCATCAAGGTCATTATTTTGTAATGGCTCAGAAAGTGCCTCTTGTGGTCTGATGGTTAAGAGTTGGCTTGCAGGGCTTCTGGGGAATGAGGAGCAGGCTCCAGTTCACATGCTACTCAGAAGAGACCAAGAGGGCTGCTATCTTCCACATTCATGGTCTCATGAGACACCTGAAAGACAAAGCCTTCAGAATCAGAGCTCCCAATGACACAGGCATTCCAGCTGTGTTAATCCTTCACCTTCACCAGGCCAGCCCCACTGTGGCTCTCCAGGGATACACACAGAGTCAAGGCCTTCAGTACTGAAAAGTGGTCAGCAGTGTGACCACCAGAGCTGTGTGGACACCAGAATTCAAATCCCAGCCTCACCACTTCCAGTCACAGCGATCTTCGATCTTCACAAGCTACTTAATCACTTTCTGCATCATTTCCTCCTCTTTGAAATGGGTTATAGAAAGCTAAAGGAATCTGTGAATGCCTCTGATGATAGTGTTCTCATAAACATTGTTATTACTACCAATAGCATTTAAAGCCCTGCAATGCTGTCTCCAAAGTTCCTGCAGGCCTGAGCTGTCAGAATCAGAAGGTATCCAAGCCTCATCCTGGCTGAGAGGCCTCTGAGTATATCCCTGGCCAAAGGTGAAAGGTGGAGCAGCCTTGAAAGTTACAGACTTCTGGTGGCCATGAGCCTGTGGCCTTTTAAAGCCTCCAGCACTGCCTCCTGGTCCCTGTCACACCCTGGCCCTGCCCCTGGCCTGGAAGAACACTCATTCATGTCTCATTTTGATAAGCCTAACAACCATGTGTAACATCCTGACATCTCCAAGCAGTTGGCTCACATAAATGTAGCGCTGATGATCATGATGACAAATAGCAGTAAAACCGAATGACAGTGGCCCCATTGGGGGTCTGGCTTTGAAGCCAGAGTTCAGCCTCCCATGTGCTGCAGGGAAATCAGCCAGCTCCAGCCCTCCCTGCCAAGACGGCCTCTCCTTTTTGAGCTGCCCTGGTGGAGGAAGCCAAATGGCCATGACAGCCCTTGCCTGGGGCCTCAGGACACCCTGCAGTCCAGGCTTGGCTGCAAGCCCACAGGCCACAGGGCCCAGAGACACCTGTGCCTGTCCTTCCTGGGGTCAGCCCCAAGAGAGTCTCATCCTCTAGCCTGTGCTGTCTAGATCTAGTCTCCACCCAAAACTGGCCCCTCAGGCCAGTGAGAACCAACAGACCAGAGTGGAACTGATGGAACTCAGACCAGCACTGCGCAGTAAAAATAAGATACAAGCTGCAACTGCATTTAGCAGAACATTTAGTCATGTTCTCAAAAAATTAAAGAAGAAACAAGTGAATTTTTTGTTTATTAAATTTTATTTAAGCTCAGTGGACTAAGCACCTGCCTAAGCAAGCACAGGAACCAGAGTTCGATCTCTGGCACCATGTGCCTCACCAGCCCCACCCCCAGGCACCCCTCACCAGCCACCAAGACCAGGTATGGTGGCGCATGCCTATAATCCCAGTCCTGGGAAGCTGAAAACAGGAAGATCTCTAAGAGTCTGAGCTACATACCGAGACCCTGTTCCAAATGCATTTTTAAAAATTATTTAACCCAAGATATCTAAAATATAAATTTATCAATGCCCTATTTTTCATTTCTATTCAAGTCTTCAAAGTCTTTTTATCTTAATCTTATACCTAAGGCACATCTCCGTTTGGACTAGTGATACTTGAAATACTTGGTTGCATACAGCTAATGGTTAGTGTATTGGACAGTGTGACTCTGGCCAGCTCAAAAGGGACATATGAACACTCTAAATCATGCATGTCTGAACATCTTTCTTATCTAACACAGCTTTCTTTTTGCACAGGGGTCTGATTATTAAATATATTAAACATTTATTCACAATAGACTGATCTACTCACCAAAGGAAAAATTTATCTGTTGTAAAAAGAAATGTGCGTTGGCAAGGTTGCACCCTGTACCCTGTAACTCAGATCTTTGGAACCTGCAGTTTCCTCTGCTGTGAAAGCCAAGGGGGACAGATTATAAACTTCTATGGGAAGAAATGCTTGAGCTAAATGCTAAATGCTATCCTACTACTAGAAAGACCCTGCAGTATCCAGAGTGGCTTTGGGACCTCGGTCCACTGAATGAGCAGGCAAGCTTGGTGGGGCTGACAGAGGGTGTCGCTAGAGAGAAGCCATTGGCACCAGCATGCTGCTTCCCTGCGTCTTGGAGAAAGAAGAAGGTGGCATCAGCTGGTGTCATAGAACTTTAATGATGTAGGAATAGAAAATTTAGCACAAATAGTCAAGTTGTCAGATTCAGGGCTTCCATCCTCTTGCCTCATGAGTTTTCCAAGCTCAGCTGTGATTTTCCACTACACAAGTACAGAAGTGCTTGTAAGAATGCTGAGAGGTCTGCACAATCTAGAATGGGAGGGAGGATTAAGTGACCTCCTTGCTCAGCTTCTGCTGCTCCTCTACCTGAGGGAGCCAGGTGCTCCAGGCTCTGCCTGTGTGAGGAATGCGCCCTGGAACCCTAAGCAGCATGGTCTTCAGGGCTGGCCTGTGGTGATGAAGACAGAGCTTATTCTTGTGCTGTTGAAGTATACTTGCTTACAGCAACTGAAATGATTGCAAATCTCTACACTGATCTCCAAGCCCATTTGATTCATATTATATTAATTCCAGATAGGAATATATTTGAGTCCCTAAACATGAATGTGTTTAAAAGCCACCAAATTGAATCTTTCAAACAAATATGCCAGCCAGGTGACTGGTGCATGCTGGTAATCTCAGCACTCAGAGAGCTGGATCTCGAAGACTGCAAAATCAAGCCCAGCTGGGCAACTCAGCAACTTAGACCCTGTCTCAAAATTTAAAAAATAAATAAGATCTGGCAATATAGCTCTTGAAGCCCTCATATTCAGTCTCCAGGAACAGAAGAAAAGCCCATATTCACCACTTGTTAATTGACTGGCTTTATACAAGTCCTTTACCTGTATGGACTTTAGTTGTCTTTTCTGTTGAAGAGAAATAATAATAATAATTTCTGCCTTGTAAAATGAGGTGTGTGTACAGCATCTCACATGCAGGAGCTGCTCAGCAAGTAAACCTTCAGTGTAGCCTATTACCCAGCTTCTCCTCCCCTTCAGATGTTTGCTTATGGAAAGCCAAGCCTCCTACCTGGCATCACAATGTGTCTTTGGTTTTATGTGTTAGAAGCAGCTCTACAAAGACCATATTGATGGGCACAACATGTGTGAGACAGGAAGTGTGTTTATGGAGCCTTGTCTCATGCTCTTAGAATGCTGTTCTAGAAAACAGCTCTCAACGGAGACCCTGGGTCCTTGATGTTTTAAAGCAAAAAATTGGGCTCATTAATCCTTTGGCTCAAATCTTTTCAAAAAAAAAAGTTCAAATTTAGTGAATTACAGATTTCCCACTAAGATTAAGGGAGAAGATATCATTTGTCCAGAACTATACAGTAGCTTTTTATGTGTGTATAGCAAACAGTCTCCCAGTTACTTTTAATTACCACTCTATTCCTGAGGTGGCAAACCTATAGCACACATGCCACAGTGGGCTGCTTGTGTCACTGGAAGCTCTAGAAGGTTTACTGTCACAGTTCTGTTCATGTGGGTGGGCAGGGCTTGCCATGAGTGGAGTACCTCTGTCCCTGAGAGAACTTTAGATTTCCACTCAGACTTACACATTTCCAGTAGGCACAGCATCTGCCATGCAGATGAGGGAAATAGGAGTTCTCTTGTAGAAGTAGATGGAATGATGAGAAACAGGGCCAAGTATATCTAAATTCACTTGTCAGTTCATTTACTCATCCAGTTACTTATTCATTATGCATTAGATGAATATTATATAAGCATATGCTTTGTTAATGTCTCCCATATAACAATATGATACACTGTTTATAAATGGAATGGTAGGGCTGAGGAGATAGCTCAGTAGAATAGGTGCTTGCCTGGCAAGTGCAAAGTCCTGAGTTCAATCCCCAGTACCACCAAAAAAAAAAAAAGGAAAGAAAATGGAATGGTAGAGTAAGAAAAAACCCATTTTAAGCCTTCTCCTGATGCTCAATTTTCTTGAATTTCTTACTCTAAGCAACTGGGAAATTACGTAGTCATTCTGCATTTATGCAGTAGAGCCATGCTTTGTTTTCTGTTCTGTGAACAAAACAGAAACCAAATTGCCCAGTGAATGCAGTTGGCGCCAGCCTAGCTCAGACAAGCCTCCTGGCTGTCCACCTGTTTTATACAAGACATGATGGTGTCCTCCACTTAGCACTTGTTTTCTGATTAAATCGGAAGTAGCATTGAAATGTTAAAAACATTTCTTACTCTAGGAAAGACTTGGGTGGAGAAGACACAGCCAGCACAGGCTCAGCATTCCCTGGCATCCCTGGCCCCCTGCCGCTGTCCATTGGAAAATATTCTCAGCCAGGTATTGGTGCTTCCAGCTCAACCCTCATTAATCAGTTAAAAAAAAAAAAAAAAAAAAAAAAGCAAGTAATCACACAGTCATTATGAGCATGGAGACCTTTTTTGACCCTTTACTGTACCCTTAGCACCTCACATCATCTCTGAAAGAAGGAAAAGATGAACCGACTGATCATGATAGAAAGTTGGGCAAAAAGGAGACACAGATAGCTAATTCCCATGTGAAAATGTGAACAAAAGGCAAATAAAAAAGATCATCAAAATCCCACTTTCAATCATCAAGCTGGCACATGCGGGAAAGCATGGTGAGATCCAGTATGCATGAGGGTGGATGTGAAGGTGTGGGCAGCCTCGGTGCAGGGGAGGACATGTGAGCTGCCACTCTCCAGTGATCTGGCAGTACATTCTAGAAGTTTTACTCTTGAGTCAAAAACAATTATGTTGATCCAAGAATTCTACTCATAAGAATGTATCTCTTGGAAATAAGTCAAAGGTTTTGTAGGGACCCTCAGGAACTATTATTAAATGAACTGACCACAGAGTAGTAAGTTGAAATAATACATGTTTTTAAAAGATATATACATACACATGCTATGCTTAGAAAAAGATATAAAACTTTTATATGCCAACATTACTATTTCTAAGTGGTGAGACTATAAGCAGATTTACTTTATTTTTTGTTTACCTCTTCCTAATTTCTCTTTAATAAGATTTAGTAGCTTGTGGAATTTAAATAACTGATAATAAGATTTTTTTTTTAATTTACCTAGTATGGAAGCATTTGAAACTGACATCAAGTAGGGATATAAGTCCAGCTTGGCCATCATAGGAGGACAATCTGTCATTGTACCAAAGGTTTAAAAATATATAGCTCCTTTGATTCAACAATTTCTTCTCTGGAAACTAGACTGATATGTATCATCCCCAAATAACAGATGGAAGACTGATTTTGGTGGGTTGTGTGCATACTTATTTACTGAGTTTTCAGCAAAGAACAAGTGGAGCAAAAGAAATTAAGGATCCCCTGTAACTCCTGGAGCGGTGGCTTCCTTGTTCAGGAAATGAGCTACGGAGCTACCACATCCAAGTACATGTACCTCCTTGCAGTGCCCACACATAGGACAACTATAGGGACCTGCATGACCCATTCTAGGTGGGAGAATATTCATATCTGTTAAAGAAATGGGAATGAGCAGAGATGCAGGAATTTTTTTTTTTTTTTTTTTTCAGAACCGGGGATCAAACTCAGGACCTTGCACTTGGCAGGCAGGCACTTGTGCCCCTGAGCTATCTCCCCGACCCCAGGAAATGTCTCAGAACATTTGCTTAGACATTCTGGGCCATTAAAAAAGAGAACATTTCAAAGTTAAAGTCGTATACCAAAAGGTAGCAAGTTTGTGCGGCTTACCTGCTGGTACAGCATCACCCCAAATCCTGGGTCTCCCTCCTTGGCTGTGGATTCAGTGCATTAGATACACAGCCTGTCTGTGAGGTAGGAAGACAGTTTTAATAGGCAGTGCCACACTTTGAAATTTACATCAGCCTTGCTGTCTTGCACATGGGGAGGCTGGAGAGTGATTCTGCGGATTCTGAGAGTCTCAGGGGTAGAGGGGATGGAGCATGCACTCCCCGAGGCCCATCTCCCAGCCATGGCAGCTTTTGCCAACTCATGGTATTTGCTACTCTCCCACACATACATACCTCTTTTGCTGAAATATATTTAAAAATTTAAGACACTGTGTCATTCCACCCAAAGATACACACTCTCTCTCATGCATTTCACCCATAAATTCATGCATCTGTAATTGAAAGGGACATTTTAACTAGTCACTATACTGTCATGTCACCTAAATAGAATTAACAGGTTCCTTAATACATATACACTATATTTTAGTTTGTCCCAATTACCTCAAGAATGTTTGCTGGTTTGAATCAAAGCAAGGACCAAGTATTGCACTTTATACCTCTCAAAAAAAATTTTTTTTAATATTTAGGGAAGGGTCTACAGGGTATTGAGGGTCTCACTACTAGATCAGACTTGTAGTGATCCGCCTGTTTACAGCCTCCCAAGAGCTGGGATTACAGGCACGTGCCACCATGCCACACCCAGTCTCAACTGCTGTCTCAGCATATTCCAGGGGCAGGGCTGGCATGGCAGGCACAGGGATCAAACCCCTGGCCCCTGCGCCTATTTGCAGGCACTTTAATTCACTGAGCTATTTGACTGGCCCTATCTGAAAATATTTTAAAACTTGAGTCATTCAACAAGCTGAATGGACATATTATACCTCTATACACAACACAATGAAATAGAATTTATACTCTAGTCATTCCTCCTACTCCTTCTCTTCCTCACTTCCTTCTCCTTTCCCCTTCTCCGCCCCTTATTCTTCCTTTGTCTTCTTCATGTTCTCCTATATCATCATCCTTATTACTTTATTACTCTTAGCAGAACTCGGTCACAAAGCCTGATGCTATGGTTTATGTCTAGTTTTCCCCCAAAAGCCTCATGCAGTCATGAGGTGGGGATTTCTGTAGATTGAGACTTGACTCATGGGTCACTGGGATTATACGTTTTGGTACTGATGACATTATCTGTCTGAGTAATGCTGGGAATTATAGGTGTGGACTGAGGCAGATAGGCTAAGGCAGAGAGCCTGATGTAATTTAAAGAGAGACAGAGAGACAGACTCTAGCTGTTGCGCTCTGCTCCCCTGGTTGTTCCGTTGCCTCTGTCGCCATTGTTGCCATTCCACCGCCATGTACTGTTGCTCTCTGCCATGTACCTCTCAGCATTGGAGCCAGCCAAATATGGACTGAAATATCCGGTAACTGTGAGCTAAATAAACCTTTCCTTCCTTCATTTTGGGTGTCGGGTATTTGTCCCAGCAACAATAGAAAAGTAACTAAGATACATGATCACTTTACTAACAGATCCTACCTCCTAACGACCTCTAATAGTTTTGTCCCTCAGGTATTTTTCAACAAGGAAGACAATGTAGTCTTTCTTCAGACAGTGCATGGAGTCTCCAAGCAGGATTTGGGCATGGGCAATAGTTCTGTTTTTCAGCTTTGACCAACCTTCTTCCCTCAGTAGAAGTCAGAGATAGATCTCACTCCCACATTTATGTAATCACACATCTACCTGCTCAACTTACCTGTTCTTACAAGGGCCATTTGATTTACTAGTAAGTATAACCTGTGTTTGTTTTTTATGCAGATAATTGCTTATCAGCCATACGGAAAGTCTGTGGACTGGTGGGCCTATGGCGTCCTATTGTACGAAATGCTAGCTGGACAGGTAATGTCTCACTACTTTCTCACATTCACATGTTGCTGTTGGACAATGATGACAGAGCACACAGTGTCCTTGGCTAAAGTTGTCTGACTTCCCAGACCTAAGGGAAAAGTGGAAGAGATTCCCTCTGGGAGTGGGTTATATCCAGCACAGATCATGGATGTTATCCTCAGATCATACCAATGCCAAATAGCAGTGTAGCTCAGCATGTGGACAGTAAAGCTTTGTGGGGTGCTCAGAGGTCCTGCATGTTCATGATGGCAGTAGCCTCAGTACACCTTCAATGTCACAGGGCTGGACTTGGGCCGTGGCTCTCTGTAAGTTTGTCTGCAAAGATTGCCTCAGAAGCTATGCTTGTGTCCCAAGGTGCTATTACTAAGGAAGTTGTTCATAGCTTCTCCCTATCCCCTCCTCTCTGATCCTTGGTAATTTGCTGTAATTTTCAACAAAGCCCAGCAAGGCTGAACTTCCAGGTAATTTTCTTATCAAAGAACAAAGTATGCTTGCTTCAAGTGATACTTTCTCATATAATGGCTTTAATGTCTGTGTCATGGGACAGCTTTCTTTGTACATAAAAATGATCGTTGTGAGTGGCTTTTGTAATTCCCAGAATTCAAGTGCTAGTCCTAAACAATCTGATCTCCATAGGCAAGGGCCTAGTAAGACAGCATGGACAGAAACATTGATGCAAAACAGCAGTGCTGCCCCCACTCTGCTCTGGCAGAGAGGAGCTGGGGCAGGGGAGCATCTGCCTAGTGTGTGAGGCCTGGATTTGATCCCCAGCACCAAGAAAGTGAGACAAGAGGCTGTGGATGTAGGTCAGGGGAAAGCTCAAGGCCTGGGTTCCATCCCTAGCAGACAGACAGACAGACAGACAGACAGACAGACAGACAGACACCACAAAAAATCCTGTTTTGGTTCTAGAGGGCAGAGGTTACTCTTTCTTAACCTGCTGTGTCCCTCAGCTCAGTCTCACTCATTCACAAAATGCTTGTGCATGTGTGGAAATGACAGTGACAAGCAGAGCTTCAGCTTGCACGAGGCCTACAGCCTGCAGCAGAGGAGACTCCAGATGGGCTCAAAATGCGACACAGCATAATGGGCCCAGGAGAAGCTAGCAAGGCAGAGAGGATGCTGTGTCAGCAAGGGCTAAAATCTCACCTGTGACAGCCAGGATGGGCCTCACATGAAGACACAGCTAATAGCAAGGGAAATGAGAGAGTGAATGGGCCTGCACGGCTACGGGAAGGACACTCCAGGCAGAGGGCACCGCGAGACAGGTTTGAGAGGGAGAGTGTGGCCATGTCGCAGAAGTGGGAGGGAAGCCGGCAGAGTGGCCCCAGCACAGCAAGCTACTGGAGCAGGCCGAGGTCCCACAGGAATAAGTCTGTGGGCACCACGAGCCCCGAGGTTATGGCAGGGCCACCAGCTTTCGTTCTCAGGTGAGAAGCCACTGATGACCCTTCCTGGAGCTCGGTCATATTTTGTCTCTTCAATGCTAATATACCATTTTAGATATCAAAAGATTAAAGTCCTGGCCTACATTTAGTCATCACTTTTAGTGACTTTTAATCTAAAAGCATTTTATTAGTACACATTCACTGTACATAATGATGTCATTTGCTGTGGGGAGTTGGGCATGGCCATAATACAGTTTAATGCTTCTTAATGCCCCTATTCCCTCATCTATAGATCACCTTTCTGTTTGCAAAGACCTATCTTTCTGTTTCCTATTAGCTCTTTTTCCCCATTCCCCTCCCCTCTCTTCAGCCCCTCTTCCCCTTCTTACTTACAGAGAAACAAAGCTTTTCAGTGATACTAAGACTTGATTGACCTCCAGAGGTATGTTCATTTAGGGTTCTTTTATTTTATGTCATTCCATTTCATTTTATCTTGGTACCAATGATCAAACTCAGGACCTTACACTTGCCAGGCATGTGCTTATGCCAGTGAACTCCCTCCCCAGCCTTGTTTAGATTTCTTCACAGGGTTCTTCTTAGTTCAGATACCTCAGTGTGCACAGACCAAACTGCCCCATCTGGAAGGCAGGCCCCTTCCCAGGCCTGCCTGCCTGGTGATGGGTGTCTAGCCCTCAGGGGAGGAGCTGTGCTCTTCCTGGGCCCCTGCAGAGTCCTGAGCTCCTGCTCCCCACACACAGCAGCTGCACAGACAGCAGGCACACCACCAGCCCACCCCACCTGCTTCTCAGAGCCCATGGGGCTGTCCTCTGTGCACCCTGGTGCTTCATCAACCCTGTTGTGATGGCACAGGGAGCGGCCTGGTCCTCCCAAGTCCTCACTTACCCCTATAGGTTGGCACCCTGCAGAGTCCTTTCTCTTTTGCTCTCACTCCTCAGTGCAGATTTCAATGAGTCTCAGCCCAGGAAGCGTGGTGAAGATTTGAGCTGTTGCCCAGGGCCCTCCAAGCCACAGCAACTGCAGGGACCGAGCGAAAGGAATAGATGCAGTGCTGAAAAGTACGATTAATGATGCAGTGGCTGTTGGAGTTGTGGCCTAAATTTGTCATCCTGAACACAGGGCTGAAGCTAAGGAGAAAGAATAGTTTATTGCCGTTTTCTTCTCTTAAAGCCATCCTTGCATTGTTTCTTGTTGGCAGCCAAGGGGGCAGTTAAGTATAAACACCCCAAGTCTTAATTCAGTTCCTGGATCTCTTGACAAATATGATTGCTTTGGGGGCATAACTAGTCCTCGCCTGGCCCTCTAATGAGCACACTGCTGTGCCAAGCATTGACGGCATTCGTCAGAGCAGCCCAGCCACCTCCTCTCTGTGTCCTTTGCTACTGGGGTTATTCATGTTCTGCCATCATTCCCAATGAATCAGTAACTGGTACTTTATCTCCGTAATTGGTTTTGCAGCCTGGATGGTGGGGGGGTGCTCTTCCTCCCCATCCACCCCCACCCTCACTGCCATCCAGGGCGTCTGCTTTGCAAATAAAAATGGCAAGGGCCGAGTATCACTTATTAGGAAATGATTTAGGAATCATTCTGCACGCTGTGAGCCATCACTGCTCCATTGCCTGTTTAAAATTCGCAAATGACATAGTGCTAAGGTGGAGTGAAAGATGCACCCCATTGAGGAAAACTTTCCACCAACCCAGGGCTCATTAGTAGGTAACTTAGCTCGGCACATTAAGTCCAGCTTTGTAGAAATGAAAAAAATAACTTTAGAAAGGGGGGAAATGGAGAGAGAAGCAATCTAAAGCAGCCATGTACTGAGCACCTAGGCACCATGTTGTCCCTCAGTATTGCCACTTAGCTGTCATGACAGGCAATGAAAATGAATATAGGGCCAGTGAGATGGCTCATTAGTCTAAAGTACCTGCTTAGGCAACCACAGGGACCGTGGTTCAATCCCTGGCACCACATGCTGTGCCAGGCCCACCCCCAGGGCAGGATGAGCTGGCCATAATTTTTAAAAAAAGAAAAAAAATGAATATAATCATAATCTGTCACCATTGACCTGCCTCTACCACCGAGGCCAGAGAGTGAGTACCCATAGGAAGGCTTCCAGGGATGGCCTGAAGAGATATAACAAGAGCATAAACATGTTCTCTTCCTCTGATCCATAATCCCACCCCTGGGACATTATTCTTAGGAAGTAATTCCAAGATGTTAGAGCAGCGTTAGTTATTAGAATACAGCGCCGAAAGCAATTGTAGATGTGCCTGTGGACACACGAGTCAGCCTGTGATGCCACTCACCTCTGTGGCAGTCACCTTGGAAGGGGAGCACCGGTGGGGACAGAGAAAATGAGCTTGCAACTGTGAGAAATAAAGGTCTCCAAGCTATGCATCATATTTAAAAATCAATGTAAGAAAGTCTACAAATCCACTTTAAAATGAGAATAATTTTGTGTTTAGATGACAAGAATTTGGATGCTGGTTTCATGAACTTCCCCTCCTCTAATATCATATCATCTCCACCTAAAATAGGACTCAGGAGATTTTCTAAATGTTAGGGTCACTAGTGCAGGGGAAGGCACCCAAAGCTTCTGTTCCTCTTTCTGCCAAGTAGACTACAATGGCACCCACACCACCAGCGTGGGGCCCACTGCTCACGGCCACAATAGGCAGAGCCCTCCAGAGCCCCCAATAGACATGGAGTTGGAGCAGGAAAGGAGGTGTCCTTTGGAGATGTTCTGCACTGCTTGCTGGCACAGCAGGGCCTAGCATGTCCTCACAGGTACCCAAAAGTACAGCTACAACATTGTGAAGCAAGCCAGTCACAAAAGGCACACATTGTATGATCCCCCTTGTCTCAGTTATGCTTCTCTCGTTGCTGGGACAAATACCCAGCACCCAAAATGAAGGAAGGAAGATTTATTTAGCTCACAGTTACTGGAGGTTTCAGTCCATACTTGGCTGGCTCCAAGGCAGACTGGCACAGGGCAGAGAGCAAGGCTCATGACCACAGAACAGCAACAAAATGGTGACAGAGGCAACCAAACAACTAGGGCAGCAGAGACAAAATCTGTTGCTCTGTCTCTCTTATAATACATTCAAGAACACACCCATAATCCCAGCAGTACTAAGACATATAATCCCAGCAGTACTAAGACACATAATACCAGTGAATCATGAGTTAGTCTCAAAATTCTAGAAGTCACTGCCCCATCACTGCATGTGGCTTTGGGGGAACAACTAGACACAAAACACAACACCTCCTGTATGAGGTATTGCACCTAAGAGTACTCAGATCCATACATATAGAAAAGACAAGGAGTGGCCAGGGCTGTGGGCAATTTGTGTTTCATGGGTGCAGTTTGGGTTGGAAAGGTACAACAGCCTAGAGATGGGTGGTGGTGAAAGTTGTGTAACAGAATGAAAATACACAATGTCTTGGGGCTACACATGTGAATAGGGTAAGATTATAGTCAGGAAGGAGCGTCCTGGAGACTGGGCCCAGGACCTGTGCATGCTGGGCCAGTGTTCACCACAGGGCTTCACTGCTAACCAAAATGGCAAATTTTATGTGTGTTTTATTACAATAATAATAAAAAAAAAAAACCAGATCTTTACAACTGAGGAAACAGAGTAGAAAAAAAGTGTGCATTTAATTATTAACAGCACCTGGACCAGGCAGAGAAGCTAGCTTCCTCCTGAACCTTGTGCTCACGCCCAGCCCTCATCTGCCTTCTCTGCTTGTCTCCTTGAGTCAGGCACTTGCCTGTGGAAGCATCTCCCCTGCAACTATGAGGGAAGCTGACCCACTAGAGCCCAGACCCTGTCCATACTATGATACCGTGCTACCCCTTGGTACTTGCAGAACTCTCCACTAATGCTGTGCAGCGCAGAAGTTAGCTCTTTAGGGTTCACTGTGGCAGCCACCCCCACTTCCAACATTGGCAGCATCCCCTGTGTCTTTAGTTATTACGAGGGGAGGAAAGGTCAGGGGTCCTTGACCTGGTCATCTCCAGATGGGGAGACTTCCTCTGCAAGGGTCCCCTGAGCATCCTGGGGGACAGTTTCTCTTAGAACTTTGATCACATTCCACCCATTCATACTTGAGCATCTGCAAAGGATGCCTTTGTCACCTCTCAACAAATATGTGACAGTGACCAGCTTCCCAGGTGAATAACCCCTAGCAGGCCGAAGCTCGGAGGAGCTGCATGGTTGCTTTGTTGGTGTCCTCACCATCCTAAAATTCTTTTTTTTAATTTTTTTCCTAGTATGGGAGGATTGAACTTGGGACCTTGCACTTGCCAGGCAGGCATTTAGACCACCAAGCTGTCCCCCCAGCCCAAAATTCTTAATATTTTTAGTAAAGGATCCAAGACCTGCAAATTATGTAGCTGATCCTTACCAGAAACCTTAGGACTCGTGTGTGAGGTGTGGAATGACAGCTGGGAAGTGGGAGCTATGCCCTTCTCACTCACCTCAGGGATACTATGCATGCTCTGAGCACCCCATGCACGCGGGGAGTACATGGTATACCCCAAGGGTTCTACTGCCAGCCCAGGGCAGAGCCCAGACCATGTTCATTCTAGTTTTGAAAGTCTCCTGAACCAAAACCTGACCATGCTTCTGGGTCCTCTGTCAGGGAAGAGGAAATGTTATGTGGGTATCAGGGAGAGGTTTTGAGAAGCCCAGGGCAGGATCAGGCTGCAAAGCCAGGGCCTGCCCCTGCTTTTCCCTGTGGAGACAGAGCAGACACAGCCTGTGCTGACCCAGCTGGCCCTCTGCAGCCAGCACCACCCCTTCTGACCTGCCATGGGGACCCCCTTGGCAAGGCGCCATGCGACACACTGGCAGGCTGCCCCTGGACACTGACTGGCAGTCCAGCTAATGTTAGCTCTCCTCACCTACCCATGTACTTCCACCAGGGCAGGGAGAGATCTTGCAGACGTGACATCTTTCCTGTGAGCCTGGGACTCCCAGCCACAGACTCCTCACCCAGCTCCTGGTCTACCTCTATACAGAGGATATTCCTAATGTGTCTTCTCTATACTAAGCGAAAGTTAGCTCCACCAAAGGGGACATAAGGGGTTTCCCCTTATGTCCTGTGGTTTGTCCTGTGTACATCCCTTCAGCAAGACAGGTCAGTGCCCTTGGGATGAAGGACATGTGGGAGCACAGGGTGTCCTGGGCTCAGGCACAGCTGCTGGCAGGGTCTCAAGCCCTTCCCCAGAGGCTCCCCTCCTTGGAAATACCAGTGCTGTAGAATCACTGAAGATGTTATTGAAAGGGATGCACTAAGGAGGTAGTCCCTTTCCAGTGGACAGCCAGTTAGGAAAAACAGAGCCAGAAACCTGGTCTGGATGCACCTGACCTCAGGCCCATGTTGTCAGGCACGGTCCTATTCTACCCTCAGGGTAGGGTTGTTAACCCAGTAGAAAGTCAGAGGACAGGTCCAGGAAGCTCAGTTTCCATAACTGCTGACATGCAGGCACCCAGCACTCCTGGAGCAGCTCTTGGTGGGGTCAGATGTCACAGTGCAGGTCCTTGGGCCCAAGGTCACCCTCTGTGCCCATGTTCTGAGCTTCTCTTCATCCCAAGTAAAGGCACTAAGAACTCTCTCCCCATCCCCAACCTTCTGAACACAAAGCCATCTGTAACCTGACTTCATCATAGTTAGATTTTTTAATACATGAGTATAGGATTAATCATGGATTAATTACAATGTATTTGTAAATCATTAAAAATGTTACTCAAAAACATTTTCTCTAAAGATTCTTTTGGGTAGCTCAGGACAAAATAATTCAAGGGACAGAGTTAAAAATGAAAAACACACAACCACCAGCCTAATTAAAGATAATCAAATTAAACTTTAAGTTAACCAAGCTAGTGCCACTGCCTGTGCTGCGCTGGGAAACCAGATGCATCTCTCCATGCTGAGTTGGCGCTTTGGCCACCGTGTCAATGACCCACTTCTAAGTGTTTCCCTGTCTGTCTCTTTGCGGGGCCTAGCCTCCATTCGATGGTGAAGATGAAGACGAGCTGTTCCAGTCCATAATGGAGCACAACGTTTCCTACCCCAAGTCCTTGTCCAAGGAGGCCGTTTCCATCTGCAAAGGAGTGAGTCCACTGAGGGCCTGTCTGTGATCTGGGACGGAGATGGACAGCACCTCATGCACACTTCTCAGACAGACCAGCACTACTGCCAGCATAGGGCTCCAGTGGCTCTTTGGCCCCAGAGAGCTAGAGCTCGGTGACATGTGGGGTGTAATGGGGCCAGCAAAGGCCAGGAATGGACTCCAGCACAGTGTTTCCCAGGCCACTTCCCCAAACCTCCACTGCTCTTCCTAGCTCTGTCCACTCCGTTTCATAGTACTGTAGGGAGGTCACCAGCAGGACTCAGAGGCCTGGAGAAAGAGAGCTCACGCTGTCGCTGCCCCAGACTCCAGTGGCTGCCATGTGAGATGTGCTGTCTCTGCAGAAACAGGCACAGAGGCGCTGCAGTTTATCTGCTTGTCCCGTTCCTGGCAGATACTGCATGTGCCTCCACTTTGGCTTGAGGCTGTTGCAAATAGAACTCCTAGGAACCTTCCAAGTCCTGTGTTTTGGCGAACATATAAACACACTTTTTTTTTTTAAAAGGAAATGCCTCAAAACGGAATTTCTTTTTTTGTTTTTTTCTTTTTCTCTTTTTTTTGGGGGGGGCAGCTCAGCCTGCCCTGGGGGCTGGGTTGGAGCAGCATGTGATGCCAGAGACTCAACTGCAGTCCCTGCACATTTGCCTAAGCTTGCCTAAGCAGGCACTTTAGACTGCTGAGCTATATCGCCTGCCCAGTAATGGAATTTCTGGTTGAGACTTGGCTAGTGTTTAATGGTAAGTTTAGGTCACAGAATTCTTTTTGGGCTCAGTGACCTGGAATACAGCACCCTTTTTAACATTTTCTGGTTGGTTCAGTTGTTTGCCAAGCACTCAGCTTGCCTTCCAGAGGCCCAGGGAGCTAGATCCTCTCCTGGAGAGCTCTCAGGCCGTGTCTGCCTCTCTACCTGCAGTGGCACATTGGGCTGCCCTGGACATCTTCCTTGTTGCAGCACATGGTTATCTAACCTGTGACACATTGACTCATAATATTTGGTCAAGACTGTAAGTAGGTTGTGAAGCTGGTTATAGTGTCCTGTGTGCCCCTGGCCTCCCATACTTTCAGAACACATGATTCTTAGTGATCATAATACTTTTTACCAGGTACACATGCAGAAATAGCAGACATGAAACAAATGTGAAAGGTTCAGAGAGCTTTCTGTTGTCCTTATCATGGAAACCCTGTGGAAAGTCACCCTTGGGGTGTTGTATTTGGGAGTTTCTTGGTCAGTTTCCTGACAATGTCCAGGTACCTCACCACCAGGACTGTAGGCAGAACCTGGCCAGGGCAGGGCGCCGCCTCTGGGGTTCTGTGGTCCAACCTGCTCTCCTCCTCCCTTTTCTCCAGCTGATGACTAAACACCCGGCCAAGCGGCTGGGCTGTGGGCCTGAGGGAGAGCAAGACGTTAGAGAGCACGCCTTCTTCCGCAGGATCGACTGGGAGAAGCTGGAGAACAGGGAGATCCAACCGCCGTTCAAGCCCAAAGTGGTGAGTCCAGGGAAGCGGCCTGTAGGCTGGGGCTCCCTGGTTCTGGTTATGGTCTTTCCACCCTTTCCATCAGGAAGGAAGCCAGTAACCCCTGGCTTTGGTGGGCTGAGGAAAATGGAGTCTCCAGAGTCTGCTCAGCCAGGATACCTGTTGGCTTTGAGAATAAGAACAGAGGACTGGCTGCCTTGTAGTTGTCTAACAGGGTAGCTGCAGAGCCTCAGCATGAGTGGGCCAGGGCAGGTCAGCAGAGACTCTGGTAATACCCACGCCCCCCAGCCATCCAGTTCCAAGGCAGCACTAAGCCTCACAATGTCTCTGATCCTCGATCTGCCATGCCCTCGGGAGCCCTGAAGCATGCAGTCATCTTCACCAGGCCACAGGCCCACCCTGGGCCCAGCCCCCACAGCAGCTATGTCCACGGCAAGGGGCACATGGCAACTGCCCATCTGCACATTGCCAGTTGTATTCAGGTTCTGCTGTGGGGTTCTCATTTCTTCCTTTTCTGTAGCAAGCACCACATGCCAGGGCCTGTTCTCGGTTTCATGTGCACATGAGCTCATTGAACCCTCCGACACCCTGTGAGGATGTTGTTGTACCCAGGTTGCAGTTGGGAGAACTGAGGTTCAGAGAGGCTGAGTAATATAGAGAAGGACACACAGCTGTAAGGTTGTGGAATCAGGGCAGAGCTGTGTCTTTCCCCACTACACTGTCACTCTGCCTCAGTGGCACTCGGCCTCAGTGGCACTCTGCCCAATGGCAACCCCCCAGCTGGGTCTCATAGTTGACAGCAACCAGTGTATGCCTTTCTTAATGTATCTGTCGAAGCAAGTGGAGTAACTTCAGGAAGCCACCCTCTCAAGCATCCCATCTGCCCCTCTGCAGTGCCCAGAACACCATATGTCCCTGTCCTTTGTTTCTAAGAATGCAGGATTCACACATTTTGTCTGCTCTGTCTTGGACAACTCTGGGCTGCTGCTTTCCTCTCAGGGACATAGGGAGAGGTGCTTTATCCCATGGTCAGAATCAGAAGCAGCTGCCTTGCTAGCCCTGCCCAAATCTGTCCCTGATGCCATGGGGGACCCCTGGGTGGCAGGGTTACTGTCCAGGTAGCACACAGCCTCGTTCTCAGAGCAGCAGCTCCCTCATCCAAAGTGCCTATATCCTCAGGTCCAAGAATAAAACTGTGTGCTGAGCCCACTTGACTTTATTTTCCTAAGACACTTTTAGCACTGGCTAAAGACAAACTAAAATTAAGCAGGTCAGCTGACTCACTCCTGAAGCCGCCTTTCCAGTCATCCACCCCGCCCTCCCCCACTTCCCCACCTGGTAGCCTCCTTGGACCCTGGGCACTCCCATCAGACCTTCAGGGTACAAAATCTAGTTTGCAGGTTTGGGGAGAGAGAAAGGGTGTTGCAGAGGCCTCAGCAGAAGATTCCTGCAGGGTTTCCTTTGTTCCGGAACCTCTGCCTCCTGTACCTGTTCCTCTTCTTGAATTAAATGTGGAAACAGGCAGCATACCCCACGCACAGCTTGCAGCACCTACCTGACCTGAAGAGTTGAGCAAAACAATCACTTGCCTGTCACCTTCCAGAAAGATACAGCAACGCTGGCCATAAAGACACCGCCTTTCTATTTCTTCTCACCTTGATTTCAGAAGAAACTGTTTCTTCAGAGTTTCCCACTTTTGACAGATGTATACTTGGCCCCAAATTCCTACGTAGGAAAAACCAAAGGTGGCTTAGCTCAGGCAGCCGAAGCTGTGGAGCGCTTGCCTGTGTGCCACAGAAATCACCAGGGCAGACAACTGAGGTGCGAGCAGTATGTGCTTTCTTATCTCCTGGGGTGCTATTTGCTTGTTTATCCTTTCGTTCCAGTTTTGTTTTAAACTGGGTGCTGGTTAAAATTTTTAAAAGGAAGAACAAATTGGCTGTGGTTGTAAAGAAGGAAAATCCTCACCAGCCAAGGTGACACACAGCTGTAGCCGTGGCACTGGGAGGCTAAGCTACACATCAAGAGCCCCCCAGGAGCAGCGAGCTCCTCCTGCCTGAGGCCAAGAGCACAAAGCAAGAAGAAGCCAGGCCAGACAGAAGCCAGGCCAGATGGGGCCAGAGCTGGGGCCATGGGGCAGACACATGGCCCAGGAGGGGGGAAGCAAGGCAGAGGAGAGTCAGGGGCCATGAGGGAAGTGGGGAGGTTCTGGCTCCTGCATGGGTAACAAAGAGCTGCCTCAGAGCCCAACTTTCCCTGGCCCTCCTCCACACGATGTGCTCGTCAGCAGTCTGGCTCGCGTCCCAGGTAAGGACCATTTCATGGGAGGGCATCATGCTGGAGCAAAGCTACACGCCAAAGGTCCAGCAAGATAGTTCAGTGGCCTAAGCACCTGGTTAGGCAAGCACAGGGACCAGGGTTTCATCCCTGGTGCCACATGCTACACTGGCCCTGCCCCCAGGCACACTGAGCTGGCCACCAAGACCAAACATGATGGCACATGCCTGTAATGCCATTGCTGGGGAGGCTGAAAGCAGGAGGATTACTGTGAGTCTGAGCTGTGTAGTGTGACCCTGTACCAAATATATAAATTAAAATACCAGGCCAAGAACAGTCCAGGCAGTTGAAGACATTCAGGACAGAGGAAACATCCCTTGGCAGAGCTGAGAGATACTGTGCTGAGCCTGGCAGTGCGCAGAACTTAGCACAAAGGAACATTCTTCCAGTGCAGTGGCCAACGGTGCAGGAGGCCAGTCTGGACTGAGCTGAGTCTGTCCCCAAAAGGCCACCATGCACCACTGTGAGGATAGATGGTTTTCTAGAAGATAGAAATCTTGAGAGGATAGAGCCTTTCCAATGCCAGTTTATTTCGTATAAGAACAAGGACAAAATGGCTGTGCTGAGCTGCGCTGGAGGTGGAGCAGCCACATGACTCGCCTCTTTGTGAAAGCAGCACAGTCCAGGCAGGGCTCAGGGGCAGCGAAGCAGCCCAACCTACAGGACTCTGCCCCAAAGCTAGGTAGTGTCAGCTCAGACTTGCTGCACATTCCCAGAAAGAAACCTGAACTGCCACAGACAAGAGGTCTGTCCATGTAAGAGGATATTTTATGCTTTTAAAATATAACAGTTCTGAAAAGGCTCATCTGGGAGATGACCACCTGCCTCCCATGGCTCCCAGAGCAGGAGGATATGGATGGCCAAGGGCAGCAGAATGGCCCTCTCTGCTCTGCCTGAGGAGCAAGTGCTCCAGGGCTGCGACCAGGGTTCCTTGGACTCCGGCAGGTGCTGCTCTGATTGCTCATTGGCCAAGCAAAGCCCACATGCATCCCTTCTCCTCCCCAGGAGGACCAGCAGTTTATGTAAGCACCAGAAATAGGAAATGAGGTGATTTTCCTTTTTAAAAAGTTGTGTGTGTTAGCACGGAAGAACAGAATGGCAGGTTCATA
The DNA here is from genome assembly GCA_004027025.1 of Myocastor coypus. Taxonomy (NCBI): domain Eukaryota; kingdom Metazoa; phylum Chordata; class Mammalia; order Rodentia; family Myocastoridae; genus Myocastor; species Myocastor coypus. The sequence goes on along the minus strand of PVJA010000090.1, from coordinate 32,611 downwards.
GGCAGAGACGGTTGCAGTACTTTCTTAATCATTACAGAGGAACTAGAATGTTGCCATGAAGCAGTATGCCAGCGTCCACCAGTGAGTGGGGCCCTCTGAGAAGCGGGCCTGTCTTTCAGAGGCAGCCTTTCTCGGGAAAGTATTTTACCAAAAGAAAAGAGGAGAAATGGAACAGCTTTCATCTAGACGTGGGCATCCTCATAGCTAGAGCCCAGGACAGTATATGCTGAGACTGCACAGGTGCCACCGGGGGAGAAGGCGTGTCAGCAACGGTGGCAGCGGCTTGGTTAGCCTGTGGCAGTGGCTTGGTTAGCCTGCGGTGGCAAGCTCATCTTCCAAGGTGGCACTGTGATCCTCTTTATGGTTTAAAAAATATTGGGAGATTTCTAGTTTCAGATTGGAGAAGAATTGAAAAAATATAGGCTGGCCAAAGAGCTCGGCAGATTAAAGCACCTATAGCCAGGAGCAGAGGCCGGCAGTTTGATCCCTGAGCCTGACGTGTCTGGGACGGCAATTGAGACTGGGCACAGTGACACGTGCCTACAATCCCAGCTCTTGGGAAGCTGTAAACAACTATGAATCTGATCAAGTAGTGAGACCCTGAACACCCTGTAGACCCTTCCCTAAAGTGCAAAAAAAAAAAGGAATTAAAACACTAGTACAAAGAACTTCTGTATTCGCTTTACCCAGATTCCCTAAATGTTAAACATCTCTCTGTGTTTGCTGGCCTTCAGCCTTTTTCCATTCTCTGAGCCTGTGTGTCCACGCAGATCACATGCATACACACACACACACACACACACATACATGCACACACACACACACATGCACACACACACACACTTTTCTGAGGCATCACGCCTCTTAACACCTAAATAATTCCGTGTGTGTTTTCACACACAGCTCTCAGAGCAGCTTCCCTGCCCAGTGGTTTGTGCAGAGCAGCCACCACCCAGGTGGAAGCAGGGGGTCCTGCAAGAGGTCTGTGTGGCGGGGCACCATGGGCACATGAAACAGCTGTCAAGTGACAGGCAGGCTCATTCTTCCAGGCCCTCCATGAGCCAGTAATGGTGATGCTAATTAGAACTGAGATTCCCAAGACTCGAGCACCTTGCTGACAACACAGAAACACCAGGCCGCCTTTGGGGACTAGAAAAAGTCACACCATGATATGTGGAAGTCTGCCGTAAGCCTTTATTTACATCAGTCCAAAATAGCATTTTTTACTTGGTTAATCAGTGGCAAGCAGGTTTTCCTATTCTCTGCTCATTATTTTCCCCAATACTTCTGTGCTCAGAAGAAATAACACATTTTAAATGAGAATCAATAGCAGTAAGTAGTGCTATTGCAAGCCCGTGGAGCTGCAGAGGTGCCAGGGCACATAAATACAGCCTTGTCTGGCTCAGGCTGTTGGCAATAACTGACAAGGTCCCCTGTTGGGAAGTGAACGTCCCCAACCACGATGGCCCTTGCAGTGTCTTGGCACAAGACCACTGAGTCCTGTGACGTGGGCCTTTCATATCAAGGAAGACCAAGCCGAGTGCCCACTGGTAGTCCACCCAAGGAAAGCACCCGAGAGAGTCAGAAGCTTTGCCTGTGTTCACGCCCGGCTTGCACGTATGCCTATGAGAATACACTCCTGAAACAAGGCTTAGGGCCTGGGTCACCATGAGTAAAGCCCACCTCTCTGAACAGCATTTGGCCCTTCAGAAGTCATGCTCTAAGGCAGGCACTGTTGACTTTTGTCTAGAAAACCACAGCCCACCTCAACCTCAGCATGGTGATGCTGTGGAGAGTGAGCAAGGTCCCTGCCCCTTTAGAACAGTTGTTATTATTCCACACTACCTCTCTGCGGTGAGATAAACAGCTAAGCAATGGAAAAGGACATATAAGGACATCCATCCCCAACTACTGATCCCATTACTCATGATCTTTCCTATAACCTCTAGAAAGTGCATGTGTGAACACATATGTAAGGGAGGCTGCACCATGGTTTATATGCATCCGTCACATGATGGTGTGTGTACTGCAGAGGTTTGACCATGTCAGCTCAAGGGGTTCATGGTGTTCTCAATGCTGGAGTTCTGGGGCCAGGAACTGACTACTCTCCAAATCCTCTCCTCTGTCCATTCTTATTCTCCAGACTTTCTGTACCAAAATGCACTGGCTTCAGTGGGCATCCAGGCCTTCGGTGAGCACATTTCCAGACCATGGGTGACTTAACGAGCAAACTAACCTCCCTCAGCCTCTAACTGTGTGCGCCTGCTTGTGCTGGTTCTGTGCGGAAAGCCCTCCCTGAGCATGCTGACCTTCGTGGAAAGGACGGAGCAGGGCCCAGAGCGCCCACCAGGGGTTCACAATGTGGCCTCACCTCCAGGGATTCCAAGGCAGAGCTCCTCCACCCCTCCTCCTATGAGTACAGTATACAGTCTGTCTGGAGACAGCAGAGTGTTCTAATTGACATGCCCCATCCTATAGCACAGTGCTGGGGCCCTTGGCATCCATGGGTTCCCTACGAGGAGGCGTGTGCTGCTACCCTAGGGTTATAGCAGACATTTGCTGCTTTATGACACGTTTGTGCTTTATTTGTTCTGCACTCTACCCACTCTTCTGAGCTTTGTTTGGTTCTGCTTTCTAACCGCCAGTGCTTTTTAAGCACTCCTCACCCACGCCTGTGGGATTTTATTTTGCTCACATGGGACCTCAAGTTAAGGGGCAGGACCAAAACCACCACTCGGCCCCAGCAGAGTCACGGCGGGGAAGAGTCACAGCCAGGAAGCGTGCACCTCAGTCTCCCCCTGCACCCTCGCAAGACACACAGGCAAGGACATGGGCTGCCTGCTGTGGAGGGGGAGCCCTGCAGTCCCAGATTACCCTCAAAGTCCACACCATTCCATACTTCCCAACATCCTTACAAACATGCCTGATTTCTCCCAGGCTCATTGTATTACTTGGTGCACTTGCCAAGTGGCTGAGAAATGCCAGGGTGACCAGAGAGCTCATCCTCAGTCTGGACCCATGGAAGCAGAAAGTTAATTGGGTTCGGCCCCCATGTGCCGATCGCAGAGCCTTGCTCACTACCGCATGTGCTGTGCCTGTGTCTCTGTCGGCCTCATCACTGAGCAAGGCCTCTGTCACATCTGCTTCCTCTCTATCATCACAGTGCCATAGAAAGCTAGAGTGCCCCATTTGCCTTTGCAGAGCAAGGTGGTGGGGCGCACACAGATGTCTCAGTGTGGTCCTCACCTGGCTCTTCACTCTTCTGTGCCACCTGCTTGCATCAGGTGCCACTGCTGCCCAGTGAATGCAAGATGCCATCTGGTCCAGGGACACCAGAGGACCTGCTCTAGGCCCAGCCAGAAGCAGGCTATGTCCTGCTGCCCTCTTCCATCCCACTTTTGTCCCATGCCAGTTCTGTGGCACAATACTATGTAAGGGCAGAAGCCTCCGGCAGTGAAAGGTGTGGGTCACCATGGAGGTAAAAGCAGGCACACCTAACCCAAAGGTTTTGCTCACAGTTGCCTTAGATGCTGTGTGTGTCCAGTGGCCTAGAGCTTGGAGGCTGGGGACAACCCAGACTGCCACAGAGTCACAGACTGTCCCAGAGGCTACCTCAAGTGGCTACCCTCAAGCCTTCCTGCTTTGTACCTGAGGAGAGTTGGGAGTCACCTGCAGTTGGGTGGCTGCCTTTGTCACCCATGCACTTGCTCATCTGCAGATCCGTAGGCCTTGCCCTCACCCTTCCATCTTTGTCTCTTTTTATCTCTACTCAGCTCCAAGATGGCACCTGAGAGCCAGAGCCCATTAAGCTGATTGCCCAGAGTAGGGTTGGATCATAGGCAGCAGCAGAAGCACTGGCCGTGCAATAGCCTATCTCATCTGTTGTTCATCTTTTCCCACAGATCCAGAGCCCCCAACTCCCGTGATCCTCTAGAAAGGGCGCTGGTCGGTGGCAATGTTCGGCATAACATCCTGAAAAACAAGCCATTCACAGGAGCTTGTCTCTTCCTGGGCCTGACTTTGCTTAGAAGTATGAAGGGCTCATTTTCAAAGCACTGAAAGGTGCTCCATGTTAGGAAAATGAGCAGTATTTTCCACAGTACTAAACATATGGTAAAAATAGCTTTTCTCCTCATCCCTCTGTAGGGGCAGGAGACCTCCTGCTAGTCTAATCTCCCTCACAGTTCGCTGTCTTTCAGAGTCTGCGATCTTAATCCATTCTTCAGACTCAGCCTTCAGTCATATCCAGGCTCCATTCCCCTCACTCGCTGAGATCCAGTCCTGGCCCTTTTACTCCCATTGTGGGTGCTCCTGAATGTTGAGTGGTCCCTTTTTTACTCTTCGCCTCTGCCCTGTCCATGTTCCAGTTCTCTTCACCTAAGCAGTCTGGAGGCCACCCGCTGAGTTGCAGTCAGTGTGGTCACAGAGCAGTGACTACTTTGAGCCTGGGCCCACAATTCCCCCTTCGCTCTGCAGCCATCAACTTGGTTGTGGCACTAGACTGAGCTAGAGCACTCTTGCTTCGCACTATAATATTTGAATTCACAAGAAGCAGTGGAAGCCCTGGAATAACTCTTCTTAGGACGTGGTACCCTCAATCATATGTCCCCAAGCCTCTCAGTGTCCATGACTGTAGGGTACCCTTTTTAGATTTTTAGCACTTTCCTCTTATTTTGCCTCTTATTTTTCTTTGTCAGTGAACCCCTAGCTTTTGGCAACTACCCACTAGAAGGTGATTTGTGCTTTCAGCACCATAAGAGATGATGCTCAGAGGAAAAGGTCCAAGTCGTGTGATACTTTCACAGGACGAACCAGTACACATAAATCCGGACAGGCTGGTGACTAGCCACAGCACAGAAAACATCTTACCATCTTGCCTTGCCTTGCCTTTCAGGGATCCGCATGCTTTCATTGCTTTTTCCCAGAAATTCCTCCTTGTCCATCTCTGCATGATTAGTGAGTAATAAGCAAAGCACAAACGATGTCTTGTTAAGAAAGCACACTGCCAGCCTTGGGAAGCCCCAGTAGCAATTGTGTGAGTCCATTCAGACAGTATGGATTGATTCTTCAGCTTCCCAAGGGTCCTCTCCTCCGAGCCGGCTCCTTGAGGCTGTGGCGCGCCCACGCAGCGTGTGCCTTGGGCTTCTGCAGCTTCTCCACGTGCTGTTCTCGCACACAGCTGTTCTCCACAACTTCCCTGTCAGCCTCCTCCCCCACCTTCACTCTGACCTTGAACCCGTGCAGCCCCCCAGTACAAGCCACACAACTGTGTCCCAGGTTTCCTCAACAGCTGCACTGGTGGTATTTTGAGCCAAGATAATCTTTGTCAAGGAGCAGCTATCCTGTGCACCGTAGGATGGCTAGCAGCATTCTAGTCTCTGTCTGCATGGTGACAGTGTCACCCCTTGCCCAAGTCCTGATTATCAAAACTGAGTCCCTTGGAGAAAATCTTACCTAGCTGAGCACCAGTGCTATTGCAAAAGCAGGGCTATTTCTTTAGTTGTTTATAGCACCACAGTGTCTGGATGTGGCACCTCAGCAGAGGCTAGTTTCTGTTAGTTGTTTGTCTGACCAGTGAATCAAGCACAGCCTCCTGAGTAGTTCCCGGGGCAGAGCAGGGGCTGGGAAGCATGCCCTATGTGCTTCTCAAAGAGCCTTTTTCAGTGGTTCAGTGTGGAGCATGCATGAAGGATGATGGGAACTGCAGACGGCTTCTGCTGATCTTTGCTTTGAAGTGCTCTGTGTCTTCTAAAGAAAAGCACTGCGGAACTGCAGAGCGAAGCTTTGCTGAGCCTTCTGTCTGTGGGAGGCCACTGTGACGAGTAGGTCGCTCAGACCACATGGCCTCCAGAGTGACTTGCTGAACCCTCAGACAGCATCCACACATGCAGCTCTCCACCACTCACCCACACACAGGCCTCCAGTCCCAGTGGCACAAAGTCACCTTGGGTTTGGAGTGAATTGTTGCCTAGTAAAATAAAAATGACTTCAGTGAAGGAAGCTGTTATTTATGAAGATTGTACTTTGAATTTAGAACATATACTCACCAAGTACTTAGGAGCAAGCTTTTTAATTTACAAAGGATGAGAAAGCTATAATGAAACTAGAAAACCTTAGGAAAAAAGAAAGAGAGAGAGAGAGGGAGAGAGACAAGCCAGGCCTGGTGGGGTACGCCTGTAATCCAAGTACACAGAAAGCTGAGGCAGGAGGATCACAGTGAGCTCAAGGCCAGCCTGGAGCTATATATTGAGTTGAAGGCCAACCGGAACTATATAATGAGACCCTGTCCCAAGGGAGGAGGGTAGTAAGGAAGTACATGCCATGAGACTAAATTCATCTTATAAAAAGCCAGCAGTATGTGTCCTACTTGGACCACATGCTGGGTTCTGTGTGAAGCTGCACAGTTAACCTTCCAAATGACCTGGAGGGGGAGGTGCAGTGATTTCCCTACCTTACAAATAAGTACATCAGTAGATTCCACTTTGCAGTCCACCTAGAGCCACCCTCTATTAAAGATGCAGGAATGCATGACTGGGTTAGAATTTAGGTCTGTTAAGAGTCAGCTCAGCCGGGCGTGGTGGCTCACGCCTGTAATCCCAGCACTTGGGAGGCTGAGGCAGGAGGATTGGTGCGAGTTCGAGACCAGCCTGGGCTACAAAAGTGAGTGCAGGACCAGCCTCAACTGCATAGCGAGACCCTGTCTCAAAAAGACAAAAAAAAAAAAAAAGAGTCAGCTCACATTCCCCTGGCAGAACTACCAGCAGGTGAAGGGCAGTCCTTTGCATCATGTTGAGACATCCTTACTAGTGACATCAGTGACCCGTCCAGCTCTCCCTCCAGAGTCCCCCTGGGGTCCTGAAGGCTTTGCTGTGCCTGGGTGCTTCTGGGCAGCTCACGCTCCTCCCCACTTCCCACCTCCTTATTTGGCTCTGCTGTGTTTTCCAGCCACCACCAAAGAGCAGATGGGCTTCCTCACCTGGTCACTCAGGGTGCCACTGGGCCCTGGAGGAGAGTGATACCCAAGGTGGACATCAGATTTTGCTGGGCCTACCTGTGCCAGTCCCCTTTGGCCTAAGTCCACACTGCAAATGAGGACCACGGGGCCTTGTCCACCAGCTGGCCAGCTCTAACAGGATTCCCACTGGCCCCAGGAGCACTCCTCCCTCCCTTGCCACCACACTGTCCCCTACCAGCTGAGATTAGTCTAAGATCTGGAGTTTCTAGACTGTCCCAGTTGAAGGCAAGGATAAGCAGCTTTTGCTTTATAACAGAGATGTTTGCAAAGGACCAGACACAGAGCAGGAGCCTCACCTGTGCAGCTTAAGAGTAGCTGCCTGCACCTCAGCCAACATCCTGGCCTCTTCATCATGGCTCCATGACTGATAGCTCTGCGTGTGCAGCTTTCATGCTCAGCTCGGCTTGCTTGGTGACTTGGGAGTGAAATAAGAAAGACTATCTCATTGTTGCTGCTATGTGCCAACAGAACATTTCTACCTAGGGTTTTCGTTCTGGGTATATGCAAAGATTTACAACCAAGTAACTCTCTAGTGTTTGCTGTGCCTGGCTTCTGACTCCAGCAGGCCCACAGGCCCTCCGAGATCTTCCTGCTTAACCAGCCCCAGGCTCCCCAGGTCACACTCCTCCTGAAAGAGAGCTGTTCCCCATGTTTTATAATAGGTGCTGAACTTTCCTCTTTCTTTCTCCACAGTGTGGCAAAGGAGCCGAAAACTTTGACAAGTTCTTCACACGAGGGCAGCCTGTCTTGACACCACCAGATCAGCTGGTCATTGCTAACATAGACCAGTCTGATTTTGAAGGGTTCTCCTACGTCAACCCCCAGTTTGTGCACCCGATCTTGCAGAGCGCAGTATGAAACTCAGCAATGAGAGCAGATGCTTCCCTCGCCCCTGGCCCCCGCCCCCACAGGGGGAAATTGCCCTTAATCCTAAAATTTGAAGGCCACAGCCTGTGTCTTGTTCCACATGGAGGCTTGAAACTTGTAGGGTCATTAGTTCACATGTGATCAACTTTTCAGGGTCTCTCACAACCAAGAACATTGTCTTAGTGGAAGATGACATGATGTTCAGTGTCCTGTTTAATTATGTAGAAGTCATACCTGGCTATAGGTTAACATTCCTAGAAAGCAGACTCTTGCCCCTTTTTGGTACGATTTGGCATAGTCTCCATGTCCTCTGCCTGTGGATTTTTAGTCGAGCTCCCCTAACCAGAGATGTTAAGGTGAAACTGCTCCAGCTCCACAGACTGCAAACATCTCCACCCAAGATGGCTTTGGAGTGAAAGAACAAGGAGCCCAGAAAGAGCACACAGAAGGCCTGGGGGGCGGGGGAGAGGCTTCAAGGTGCCTACTGCCCCGCTCCCGGCCCCAGTGGACAAAGGCATGGAATCTGCAAGGCCAGAGTGAACCTGATCACTGTTCCCAAAGAGTGTAACTCAGCTGTAGTCCAGTAGTAAGAGAAGAGAACAGAAGAGAACTTCAAATGAGAGCTGGGTGAATCTCATCTGTGGCCCCACTGGCTGGTAACTGTGCTGATGCTCACATTCTTTTCACGAGGCCAAATCTCTAAGGACTTTGCTACATGATCGTGTGGAATCTTCAGGTCAGGAATGAACCCACGTGTATGTGTGTCCATTGTAATCTCTGGGAGATTTTCCTTTGATCCAGGGTGCCATCAGTAATCATGCCACTACTCACGAGTGTTGTTAGCCAACCCCCGCCCCCAACACACACACATGAATATTTTGGTACCTGTTGTTACCCTTCCTAAGAAGCTGAAGTGTACACCTCACACACACCCCCTTTTTTTTTTTACTTATTTATTTAATAGGCTGTGATGTCATTGATGAAAGTACGCTGCACAGTAACTTAACATGCTGACTCTGGCATCAGCACCTATGGGTTTAGTTTCCTCTCTTCTTTAGCCCCTGATATCCACTTAGGGATAAAAATAATACAGTTTGGATTCCCATTTCCAGTTGTGTTGAGCGACACACCTGGTGCTGTAGACAGGACATTTGGATGCTTATGAGCTGAAAGACATTTTCCTGCTAGAAGGATTTTAACATGTTTTGCAAATGCATCATGCAATGGATTTTGCATGTTTATAATGAACTTTAATAACAAGTAAATATATTATTGATAAAATCGTATCAAATCTAAAGAGAGTATTATAATAATTTTATGAGATACAATTGTGCTGTATTTGTGAAGGTTTATGTTTCTTATCTGCTGTTATGATTAAGTTTTAGTTTAATTCTCTGCTGCTGTGCTTGTCTTACCCTCTCTCCCTGCATACTGGCACTGTATCAGATATATTAATTTTGTAATGTAGGTCTGATTTCAAAATTGAATGGCTATTTTACATGTTTAATTAGGCTCTTACTATAATATATATATATATATAATATATATATATATATATATATATATATATGTATGTATATATATATATTTGATTCTACCTGCAAATTGAAATTTTGTTTGTCAGGGTTATTTTTATGATGAGACTTTCTCTTAGTTTTTAATGTCCTCTTTTGTTTGGGCTCCCCTTCCTTTTAGGACAGTGGGAAGTGTCTGAATCTCGTTTGCCTGGTATAGCTGTGTCCATGTGGTACTGTCACAACACCTGGGCTTGGGGCGTGTGTGTGGCATGTCTGTCTGTGACTGTCTGCTCTGTTCCTCCTTTAACCTGTAACCATTGGAGCCTAGAGGCTGGTGCAGATGGAGCACCTCCCTTGTTGCTGTGTGGGCCTGAATGCACCAGAAAGAGACATTCTGGCATGCTGCTCCACAGTGACCCACCACAGGGCCTGCAGATACAGATGTAGTGTATCTGTCCCTGCCTTTTTCAGAGGCTGCACATTTCATAGCAGCTGTAGCTCAAACTGTTCGCCCTCGTCCTTCGAGGGGCACCTCCTTAGCAAGACCTCCTCCCAGCACAGCACACTTGGAAGAGTCCGTTTTTTGCAGCACAAGAGACAAGTGTTGCTCCCCACAGAGAGCTGCTCCGTTTCCTCCCAAAGCATCATCAAGCTACGCTCTCCTTGTTCTGACTCTGGATGTTTATCAAAGTTCATATCATGCACTTACTCAGCACCTTTGACATGAGAGGCCTAGGTTGTACTGAAAAGCTTTTGTGGACTCTAAGACTCCAAAGGACCATTACACATTAGTCCCTAAAGTCCTGCTGGCCAGCTCACACTCTAAGGGCCTGTCCTCTCCGGGACACTCCACTTCATCCAGAGGGAAAAGAATATGTCCATAGCAAGAGCCCAAGAGACAGAAGGATCAGTCCCCTTGCCCGGGTGGAGCAGCAACAAGGCTGATCCCAGCCACACCCCCAGGTGTGAAGAAAGTCCCAAAAGGACTGCGTGTTATGGACCATTCATCCAGTGTGCCCAGCTGCCCACTTATTTTATGCAAGCAGTATGGTTGGGCTTTTGCACAGACAGCCAGAACAGCTTCAAATTATTGCTGCCCCTCTAGGAAATACATTCCACCTCCCTGCTGTCTTGTGTTCCCAGATCACATGTGAGGGCACTGACTCTAGGGCCAGGTCAGTGCCTGTGGGAAAACAGATGGGAAAGTTCCCCAGGTCAGGCTTGGGAGATTAATGGTAACAGTAAGGAACTGCGGATGTTGTTTTGTGGCCTACTTTATATCCTGAGTATGAAACTGGGAGAAAGACTAATGCTTTAGCAGTATGTTCAGCCCAAGACAGTTACCGCTGAGAGACTAACTCTTGTGGATAACCATTAACCACCATGATCTGAAGAAATGGTTGATAAAATCCAATATCATTTTCCTACTTCCCAGACCTTGAATGAAATGGAACAGCAGGGCAAGGCCTTCTGTTTCGATTTCAGTAACTCTGTTGGAGGCTGGTAGTGGGGATTTGTTGAAGAGTTCGGTCCCTGGGGACTCTAGGAAGGGTCAGGGACTACCTAACTGATCACTGCATGCACTGCCAGCCTCTAGTGACAAGAATTGGCCCATCTGAGTCTCTGCAGGGCTCTTTGGGCTCTGACCCTTCAAGGCCATTCAAAATATCCTGCATTATTTGCCCTGGGAAGTGCTACTGCTGCTGCTGCTGCTGCTGCTGCTGCTGCTGCTGCTGCTCAGAGCAGCTGTGGCTGTGGGCCAGTGAGCCGCCACCTGTGCTTAGGGCGCCACCTCCACAGTCACCATGGCTTGGTGTGAATGTAGTGAGCGGAAGTATGCAGCCCTTGGGATAAGAGGAGGCCCCGTCCAGGGAGGAAATAATTCAGAAGGTGGATGAGAAGCCTGAGATCCAAAGCCATCCTTTGATCCCTCAATCCATCACTCCTCACCACACCTCATCCTCCTTTGTCCCAGTGACCTCTTGAGTTGCAGGACTGCTGTGTGCCTCTTCTCAAAGAATACAGCAGGCTTTTTATTAAGGATTTGGGTAGAAAATTGTGGGGAGGGGCATAGAGAGCTGTCTAGGAGATTGTCCTGAGATGGTTGAAAGATCATCACAGACCAGGATTACTGCGACTCAGCCAATGATTGTCGATCTCTTCTGTGACAACATCCTTAGCAGAGAGTACAGGAATTGCTGGAAGGAGAGTATCGATCCTGACAAAGCTGCCCACAGACACTGCCCAGAAGGAAGAGTGGCTCAGGTCTCAACTGGCCAAGAAGGAGAAGGGCAGGGCTTGAACGCACCCGGAGACCCATGTGCAGGAAGGCCACTGAGCTGCAGCATCACCATAGCTCTCCATCTGTTAGAGACAGAGTTGCAGCTGGTCTTCAAGATTGTGCTTTTTGCCAGAGACACAGTCTCTCTCCTTAGGAAATGTTTCCCCTCCCTGCCACCGACATCGAGACCAGCTGGGAGAAGCTGCACCCTCCCCGAAGTGACTGACAGTTCTTTGGGCAGAGCCAGGCCTCCTGGTGGGCCTGGGAGCAGCCACCTCTGCCCTTGCCTCTGTGACTTCCCACTGAGCATTATGGCTGCCAAGGACAGATGGAGAAGCTGCAAAAACAGCTCAAGCTGTACCTTCCCTACTTCCACTTGTGGAATTCAGAGACTTTTTTGCTGGAACTTGTTTTCTCAGTACTGAAGAGAAGGGAGAGTGAGAGCGTTAGGTTTTGGAAGCCTCCAGCAGGGGACAGCAGCTGATGTCATTTCCTCACTCTGGTCCCATGAAGTCATCCACTTGCTGTGTGCACACCATTTCTTGCACACCAAACAACTCTGAGCCAGGGGCCCCAAAGGATGCAGACCAGGAGATTGCAGGGACAGCGACCAGCGTGGTGGAGGTAAGAGGAGAAGGGCATGCTGGTTTTTAGGGGATGCATGTTAACTTGGCCAGGAGCATCAGGAAACATTTTTAAGTCATTTTCCTTGAGCTGCTTGGGCTATGGTTTATGAAACACGCTGATCTATCCACATTCCTATCATATTCCATTTGACCCAATGCAGCAAATCTAGGTAGTGCTATACATTTCTGCTGCTAGAAAACTCCAGAAAATTAGACAAGTTTATCCAAGTTATACATGATGAAGGTGGACATCCAGAAATGATGCCAACTATTTGTTCTGGAATGCCAGGACAGGGTGGGCTCAGAGTGTGTGTGACCACTCCCTGTGCTTCTCATCTGCATGATCAGCTGTCAGTTGACAACCATGTAGGTCACAGACATCAAATGGCCTTATAGTGACCCTACAATAAAGTCCATAAGTCTCAAAGACATTTTTTTATCCTAAAGGATGAGATTAATTTGTTAATTCTAATAAAAAACATACTAGGGCTATTTGTACTTTTTATAAAGAACTTTAATAATTCTTTTAAAATGAGTTTTTAAAATGAAGCTATGGCAATTTCATAAAATTCCAATCACAGAGCCTGAAGGAAGATTCTGCCTGGATCAGCTAGCACATGCCTGACCTGTATTCCTACTGCAGGACTTCCCCAGGCTGGTGGTGGGTGGGTGGTATCCATGGTGGTGGCGAGCCCAGGGCAGACTTGGTGGGTGACACTCTTCCTGTTGTGGACAGACACTACTGATAATAGCCTGAGGGTTAGACACTTTCCAGCTATAGGAAACATGGCTATAGTGTCCCCTTCCCAGCGCAGCACTCCTGGGGTCTCTGGTACCTTTGGCTTTCTCTGTGAGGCTCTGTGACCACCTTTTGGTGGAAGGATTCACTACCCCATCCCCAGATCTCTTCATCTGGTGAAAATTCAGAGATGCCCTATAAAGCTTTTGCCCTCTGGGCAATGGAAAACTACTTCAGTATCCCAACAAATAAGCAGCAGAAAATGTGCCTACCAGTGTGTTTCGTATCTGTTGCCTACGTAGGTAGACCGAATCCTGCTTTTCAGAAAATAGGTATCCAGTTCACTTTATAAGAACTTTTTTTTTTTTTTCTAAAATAACACAAAGGTGGTTCTGCATTTTCTGATAGAACTGTGTCTTTGTCTCTTCGGCTCAACTTTAGGAGTATCTCTTCTTGTGGCTGTTTGTAGATTTGTGTTGATATTCTTTCTGGAAGAATGTCATTCCTTTTTGAGAGGGTTCAGTGAACTATTCAAAATTACACATGAAGGTGGTTCCTATTTTGAGTAAAGATTTTCTACAAATTGACCTCCTACCCTTACTATAACAGTCTTTCTGAAAATCTTTTATAGATGGTGAGGAATATTTGAAATTGGTTTTCCTACATGGTTTTTTGTTTTTTGAAGGCTCTACCATGTTTAAAGCACCTACTGAAGAACATCAATTAAGACCTCAAATTTGTATGGTGAAAAAAAAAAAATGGACATTACAGTTTTTCATTCTATATAAGGACCTAAAGACAGAACATAGAGGCAGTTCAATTGTCAGTTAACATTTGATAATATAACAGGTGAAATGGATGTGTAAATTACTGCATTGCTTTCCTCGATTTGTATAACCTCTAATCTTTGTTTGCATGATTTGCTTTGTTAGGAACCTTAATTGTAGTTTGGAAGCAAGTGTGTATGAATAAAGATAACGACCATTCCTTAGTGTGCTTGGTCTCATTTGCATCCTCTGTAGCACTGCAATTACTTTTCATCAAGTGTTAATCTCACAGCATGCGACTGTGCACGCTCCCCAGAGCACCTCCATCGGCTTCCTGTTCCAGGCCTGGCTGTCCACTCGCGTCACTCCTCTGAAAACACTGCCTGCTGTTAAGCAGAGACCAGACACTGCCTGGGTAAAGCAGCAGCAGGCCCCTCATTCATTTGTTCACCAAGCACCTGCTTGCACCAGGAGTCATGCCAGGCCCTGGGGACAAAGTGGAGAGAAAAACAGGTTTGATCCATGCCTGCATGGAGCCTGTGTTCTTGTGCCCCTCAAACTGCAGGCAACGAAGCCACTGATGAGGTTATCATCCAAGAATGGCTGGTCCCCTTCCATAGACTCAGGATTCCAGAAAGAATTCAGCCCAAGTCTCAGGGCTTCTCCAGAAGTGGATACAGCCACACATCCTATTGACCACGCCATAGGTTCAGCTTCAGGACTGTCCCCACTTTTACCATCAGAAGCCCTCATCTCATATTGATTGATGGGTTAAGATAGGGAATTTTTCAAATATGGAATACTCAAAGATGCTAGTGTCTTAAAGTGTACCACCACTGAGGGGCTGGCCTCAAAAACAACACTTTCTAAAAGCCGAGGACCAGCCTTGGCTGGCTATGCTTCTCTCCTCCTCTTTTGGGAATGTTCTCCTGTCATGTCCTTGCCTCCTCCTGTCCCCTCCTTTGCCAATCACAGCCCCACCTGCTGCATGCAAGCTTGCCTGAGCTGCGTCCCCATCCCCGGAAGCCTGGCTCACAGCCCATCTCTGTCCCTAGGATGTCATTCTGTCCCAGGGTCACTGTGTCATTCCAGACACTTCTGGAATCCAGAGTCTTGCAGCTGCCAGTGTAAGTGCCAGGGACAGGGCTTTTTGAGGAAAAGCAGAGGCCCTGTTGTCAGAGTCCTCCAAATAACATTGTCTCTGACTCCTGAGCGGGCCTTGAACTTCACTCTGGGCTGGCTGGTTTTACATGTGCAGTGTATATGCGATCTGGGGGACTGAGCTGACAGCAGGAAAGTGGCGATCAGTGGCTTCCTCACACACCCCAGCTGCCACAGTGTGCTGTTGTTACCTTGTTTCTATCCAAGTGCAGAAGACAAAAAAGGCTCATCCTGCCCAAAGCTGCAGCCTAGGAAGCAGCCAGCAGCTGGGGGCTGAGTTGGCCCCCAGGCCTGACTCCTGGGTTCCTCCAGCTCCATAGAGACCAGGGGCACAACCTGGGCACAAGGTGGTAAACAACTGTCCTTCCTGGAGTGTCATGTGTCGTAGGGATCTGTTGGTCTCTAAGTGTGCCCATTGTACCTAGGGAGAAATGGTGGTAGGAATTCAGGAAAAGGTAGACAAGATGAGCTGAATCGGGTGGTGGCCCGTCTGCCTGGCTGGTGAGATGATCCCATGAACAACAGCATGTATTTATATGTATATACCTTTGCAAAGTTAGTACCATGTGACACAAGGTTGCCTAGTGACTAACAACTGAGCTTAACCAGTCAGGATGCTCATCTCAGGACTGAGGTAGCCTGAGCGCATTAGGCACTGAGGCCAAGTCCTGTTCTCACACATTGGGCTGATTCTCCAGCTTCCATGGCTCCCAACAGAGTGCCTCCCCAAATCAAAACTGAGTCCTGCACAGCAGTGTTTTCTGATTCCATGCCACCCTGTCCACTAACACCCAGTCCATCAGCAGGTACTACCATGTCCCCTCCAAGCCAGGGTTGTTGACTGGGAGCCACTATACATCCTCAGAGGGTGCCTGGCATTGTCTAGAGAGATTTTTGGTTGACAGCTTGGCAGAGCTAGTTGCTGAACAGCCTAACTACACAGACCAGTAACCTTGAGGAAATGTCTCCTGCCCAGGATGTCAGGGGTGCTCTATTGAAAACTTCATTATAAAACATACTCCATGTCCTTGCACTTTACCCCAACTGTCCTGGCCTTCTTGCTGGGATCCCCAAGGTCACCTTGCTGTTTGTGGCCCTCACTGCACAGCAGCTGGCAGGACCTTGCTTGAACAGGTCCCTGTCCTCTTGTGACAGAAGCCGGCTTGCCTGCCCCATTTGCTGCTGGATCCCAGCAACGAGCACGTGCTTGCTCATAGTATGGACTCAAAAGGATGTTGACTGACTGGGTGAATGAGTGAGTGGATTCCGAGACTGCTGTGAGACTAGCAAGGTGTCACATAACCGTAACTAAGCCATGGTCCTTGCCATGGAAGTGCCCACAAGGATATAAGATGGATACCTCCCAGAGAATTATGCATAAGAAACCCTTTCAAACTCTAACCTTCATCCTAGAATCTTTTTTTTTTTTTTTGACTGTCTCAGGCCGCCTCAAGGATGGGTGTGGGGATCGAACCACCATCCCCTGTGCCTGACTGACTGGGATTGCCTGTGCAGGCACTTAAACCACTGAGCTAACCTGAAAGCCCCTGAAATTTAAATTTTTTAATCTATATCTATCTATCTGTCTATCTATCTATCTATCTACCTATTTATTTGGTACAGGGTCTTGCTATGCAGCTCCAGTGCGCGGCATATAGTACTGGGAATCAAACCCTGGTCCTTGTGCTTGCCAAGCAGGCACTTAGACTGCCAAGCTATCTCCCCAGCCCCCTTCAACCTAAATCTAGAGGCAATAGATGCTTAGTTACATTTGAGGGACTGATTTTTTTTAGTATGAAATATAACTTTATTTTCGACGCTTACAAAATGTTCAGGCAACAGAACCCCCTACATAGGCCATGCAGAAAGGCTTTCTCGTGGTCTCCCAGGAAACTTATGTACCCTCCTCACCTGAATACCTGGGGCAGGATCCCCTTGGGGAAATGGGCACAGCCAACTTAGATGTGCGGGGAAGCCACTCACCTCCTAAAGGTGAACAGTGTGGCTCTCCACACTGCTACTAAAAGCACTATTGCAACTGTGAGAGAATAAAAAAAAGCAAGATTTTGAAGATTTTCCATCTGACCCAGGTAAGGGGCAAATGATGCCAGATTTTTCGTACCCACAGTGTAGCACACGTTCACATCCTGAACACCAGCATGTTGAGAATATCCAAGACGGTAGCAAAGGCCATTCTACAATGCAGGTGGACTACAAGTCTTCTCTCCTGGGCCCACTCAAAGAAACAGGTTTGGAACCTATTGAGTCCTTTCCATTCAAAAATCGATGGCATTCCAGGCTGCAGATCACAGGAGGGACTGAATCGGGCAGGAGGGTGCCTGTGCTCAGGAGGGTCAGGACTCACCAGGGCTGGGTGAGGGGCCTTGTTGCCCAGCCTCCCAGGAATCCAAGCAAGGGCTCCAGAATCCAGCCTCAAGTGACTGTTTAACACCCTGAGCTGTTTCTGCCTATTGCGTGCTCTGAGGTTGAAATTATGGTTCAGCTAGAATGGTAATGCACATAGGCATCGGTTTCACACTCGGCCCCCTCTTGAGCATGCAGTGCGGGGCGCAGGGCACTTGCCTGCAGGGAGTGTGTGAGAAGGGCTTTGCTCTCTAAGAAGGCAGAACTGGCTCTCTCCCTAAGATTCTAGTGGTTTTGTTTTGTTTTTTTTTTTTAAGGCTGAATCAATAAATACATTGCAGACAACATATTCTAGGCATGAGAGGAGAACGCTTCATATCTATAGAAATAAAAAGGCTCACTGGAGGCTCAAGGACTCAACAAGCACAGGTGAAAACTGTGCCCAAAGTGGAAGGCAGGTGTACAAATCCTATGGATGAGTGTATGCATGCAAGCTGATTTCACCTGTTCCTGACACGCTGCAGCTATTTTCTACGTATTTATTCAAAGCCCACAGCAACCATCACCTCAAGGAGAGCCTATCGAGTGAGACCCAGACAGGTTCAATCACAATCTGCCAGTACACAAACACCAGACAAACCCAATGTACCAGAAGAGCAGAGAAGTGAGTTGGGTCTGGTGGTTTTGGAAGGGAAGGCAAGGAGGTTTTGGTCTGCATAGAAGAGAGGCTGGGAAGAGATGGGACCAAACAAGCAGAAACCTGCAGAAAGACAATAGAGGAAAGACTAACCTTTATCTAACACCTACTGCGTCTTCTGGACACAACGGTCTCACTTGACTCCCTGCTCTCTCCATAGCCCAGGGTGTTAGACGCTCCCAACCTGAAGAGAAAAACTACAGACCACCATGTTGTCCAAGTAGAAAACCTCCTCCCCCAGTCTGAGAGACTAAAATAAATCCACTTATCAGAATGGCTCTCAGGCCTGGTTCTCAGGCTTATGGGAAGCCCTGTAAATCTACGGAATGTCACGCTGTAAATCAGAAGGCATCACTGCCATCCTGTACTACCCTCTCCCCAGAGAGGCACTGGACCCACCCATGACCCCTGAAAAACATACCATTTTCCATCTTCCTCAGTGGGATACCCCCTCCTATGCCTACATTAGGCTATAAAGCAGATTCTCTTCCCTTGTCTGTGGTCAACGGCCTTCTCCCTTGACCAGGATGCACCCAGTCTGCAATAAAGACATTGCCGTTTGCTTCCAGCCTGCCTATGCTAGTGGTCACAGTCACTCCTTTGGGGCTGACCTGACACATAGCCCATTGTTCCCATCTCACAGAGAGGGAAGCAGAAGCCCAGTGTCATTAGTCAGCCTCTGGACAGTAACTCCTAAGCAGCAAAGCAAGGCTGAGCACCAGGGCTTTCTGCTATTTCTGAACTGCTTAGGAGATCAGGGACATGGCAGAGGGCCAGACAATGCAGGACCAGGGCTACTGGGGCTTCTTTGTCCTTTAGGCTCCCTACAGAGGCCCTGCTCTTACCAAAGAGGATGTTTCCTTCTTTTGACCGACACAGTGTGGACAGGAAATATGCCCTTTTTGTAACTGTTTCCAGAAACCTCTCTCACTTTCACCCAACTCCTAATTTTTTTCACTACGTGTGGGAAGAGAGAGAAAAACAGCAGCTTTGTGAAACCAGCAGGTAGCTTGCAGCTGCCTACATCTGGCCAGCTCCCAGGGGAAAGCCCTGGAGAACAGAAGCCAGGCTCAGGAACAGCTTGTCTGACCTGGGCTCCTCGTCCTCTTGGGGCAGCCCTGGGATCCAAAGCAACCCAAGGAAAGCCTTGCCTATAGGCACAGAGCTTGCCAGAATTGAAAACATGCTGGTTTTGACTATGGCCACCCAGTGAAGAAAGTCTATATCCTACAAGGATGCTTTCACCATTTTAGAAAACTTGCACTAACACCCGATTTTTGTAGCCAATACAAATAAGATCAACAAGAGCCCACCACCCCCATTACAGTTACTGCTAACTTGCCCACTCCCCTAATCACATGTCTGACTTAATCATCTTTTGGAAGTTGTACAATGGAGCCTCCTCATTAGACTCTCCAGGAGCTCAGAGCTGATTCTCAAAGGCAAAGGTCACAGCTCCGGGCACATGTGTACCCTAGACATTTTAAAGGCCTGTGAATGCATGGCCATCAGAAAGCACAAGGAGTTTGGGAATGGTGTCACTCAGGAGGATCACTTTGAGTTCAAGGCCAGCCGGGGCTACAAAGTGAGTTCAAGGCCAGCCTCAAGTGCATAATACATGTTGGTCTCAAAAAGGCAAAACAAAAAATTAAAAAACAACAACAACAGAGGCCGGGCGTGGTGGCTCACGCCTGTAATCCCAGCACTTGGGAGGCTGAGGCAGGAGGATCAGTGTGAGTTCGAGACCAGCCTGGGCTACAAAAGTGAGCTCAAGGCCAGCCTGAACTACATAATGAGACCCTGTCTCAAAAAGACAAAAAAAAAAAAAACAGAAAGCTTCCCTGAGGGGAAGTCTCTTTCAGTTACAGAAATGAGGCTCACAGTGCTTTTACTTAAGATTTCTCATTGTGAGTCTCTGATGAGAAGCAATATGCAGAGCAGCTTAAATTGAAAACCCTTCTAGACTTTTATACAATATTTCCCAGTCCTTTACAGTGACTCTATGGCCTTATTTTTAAATTCTTCTTTGCTCAGCTGGCCCTGGGGGCAGGGCTGAGGCAGCATATGGTGACAGGGATAGAACCACCACGGTCCCTGCAGTTACCTAAGCAGACACTATGGACGTTTTTTGTTTTGTTTTGTCTTTTTGAGACAGGGTCTCGCTGTACAGTTCAGGCTGGCCTTGAGCTCAGTTTTGTAGCCCAGGCTGGTCTCGAACTCTCACTGATACTCCTGCCTCAGCCTCCTGAGTGCTGGGATTACAGGCGTGCACCACCACACCCAGCTACTATGGGCGTTTTTTAAAGCTTCCTCTATTCTCTTAAACAATCTCTACCGTGTTCATTGAAACACCTCTGTTATCTGTATTTTATTTCATCAGTTTATGTAAGATCTGCTTGAATTATTTAACAGCAAGGCAAGCAGAGATGGCCACCGTCTTTAGGAAGGCCTGAAAGTGGCACCTATTCAGTGGAACCCACACTTCCAAAGTAGATCTCTCCTGGGCCGGGGACAGATGTGCAATCTAGCTACTACAGCAGGAGTAAGAAGCATTTGTGTAACAGACACCAAAGGACTGGGGGATACATTGACACTGGATGGGAATTTCAGAATGGAAAAATTTGAAGGAAGTCAATCCTCTCACATGACTTGGGGTTATTTGATGTATGGTAAAGGGGAAAAAGCATGCTGACTGATCCAGTATGTTACCAGTGGGCATCAGCTAAGAAAGATTCCCTGCAGAATATAGACCGACCCACATAATTCTCTTGAGGATCTGCATAACATTCTATGTTGGACATACATATTATAATTCCTCCCAAACATCCATTTTTGGTTTTCATGTCCTAATGTTTAGGTGGCTTTTGATATTTCAGCCTTCATAAATAGCATTGTGATGAATATCCTTTTCTTCGTATCTTCACACAGTAGATCCATTATTTCTGTCATGTATTGCTTCTTCAAAAAATACTCCTCAAGCTCCTGCTAGGTGCCATACAGTTGGAACCGCAGCAACACCAGCTCTAGAAAAATCCCTGTTCCTGAGGGCCATAGTCTAGTAGTGAGTTTCCATTTCTTCGGGACAAAATCCAAAAAGGTTAGATTCTTGTTCAGCGGCTGGGAACCTTTATAGGGCTGTTGATGTGTATTATTGAATACCATCAGAAACAAAGGGGACAATAAACTCTGCTTTGTGGCCAGCGAGTCATTTCAAAGTTCATGCCCATGCCCATACAGTTAAGAGTTACTACATGTCAGATAACAATTGATTCTAAAGCCCAGCAATTTAAAACAACAAATGGGGGCCAGGGAGATAGCTTGGCAGCCTAAACACCTGCCTGACAAGCATAAGGACCTGGGTTCAGTGCTTGGTACTGGCTGCCATGTCAGCCCTGCACTGAGCTGGCCACTGAGAACAGTTGTGGTGGTGTACACCTATAATCCCAGCTGGGAAGGCTGAAAACAGGAGGATCACTGCAAGTTGGAGCTGCATAGGCACACCTTGCATGAAATAAAGAAATAAATGTTTCTTTAAAGATGTCACTTCACTGTTTCTGTGGAGTGGGGATTTGGTAACAGCATAATGGAATGGACTAGCTCAGGATCTCTGATCATGGTCCTGTCCCCCAGTGCATTTCAGTGAGCCTTACATTGCTTTGCATCTTTCTCTTTCCTACTTTTTTTTTTTCTTTTTGAGACAGAGTCTCACTATGCAGTTCAGGCTGGCCTTGAGTTCATTTTTGCAGCCCAGGCTGGGCTCAAACTCACACTGATCCTCCTGCCTCAGCCTCCCAAGTGCTGGGATTATAGATGTGCACCACCATGCCTGGCTTTTCTTTTCTACATTTATTTATTTACTTACTTACTTACTTATTTATTCTGTATTTAGGACAAGGTCTACAGGGTCTCACTAATAGATTGAACTCATAATGATTCTCCTGTTTTCAGCCTCCTAAGTGCTGGAATTACAGGTGAGCACCACCATACCCAGTCTCAATCAACATCTCATTGCACCCTACAGGTGGGGCCCACACAGCACACTGGCAATTCGAACCCCTGGCCACTTCACTCTACCTAAGCAAGCACTTTAGTCTGCTGAGCTATCAGGCTGGCCCTCTTTTTTCTACTTTTAAAGAAAAATTTCTTCATATTATAATATGCACAGTTGGGGAATAGACAAAAGTTACAATGGAATAATAAAATTCACTGAGCATTACACAACTCAGAGACGACCTCTGAAATATTTCAATTTATTTTCTTTATTTTGTGCAGATTATCTTATACTTTATGGAGAACATAATAAACGTCTAATTCTGCATCTTGTTTTTTATGTATCATACATAACTTCATATAAACATAAAACTGCATAAATGGTCTTAAAACCATTAACAACTGTTTCTGCTGAATATTTTAAATGGATACTATCGGAGCCGGGCTTGGTGGCGCACACCTGTAATCCTAGCACTCGGGAGGCTGAGACAGGAGGATCGGTGTGAGTTCAAGACCAGCCTGGGCTACAAAATACTATCTGTTATTTAGATCAAGAATATTTCCTTACTAATTCTCCTATTGTTAAATATTTGGGAGGTTCCAATTTCTTAAGTATTGTGAACAATTCACAATAGCTGTCCCTTTTAGTCCTAAAATTTTGAGCACATTTAGCTTCACTGCCTCAAGGGGATCGATCCCCAAGAAGACATCGGAGGCCCTTTGATGATTGTTGGTGCTTACTTCCCATTTTGCCTCCTGCACCCTCCTTTTCCATGAAGTCCTCTTGCTGGTAGATCACCTAGCGCCTAATGTTCCTTTTCAATGTCATTCTATTCTTACTTTGTAGTGAAGTGTTTTTGTTCATTCATTCAACAAACATTTATAGGAACACTACATTATAAACCTAGACTGGACTGGACTGCCTGTGTATTAGAGATGCAGGGGTGACAGAACACAGGGTCCAGGGCATTTCTGCTTCGACCTCTTTTCACAGGATTTGAAATGACTGGTAAAACCCTTCACATGAATCACTTAAAAGCACACACTTTCCAGAAGAATCAATAACACTGTTGTCAGTGATCCTCCAACTCAAGTGATCATGCATTCCTCACACCCAGTGGACAGTTCCAGGGTTCTCAACCCCAAGACAAGGAGGCCTTCATGCTCTTGTTGGGGAGAAAGCCTTCCCAGAGCTAGAGTACAGAGGAAACATCTTGGGTATGATTTTATTACATGGAAGTGAAACCAGCAGTGTAAGAAATGTCATCAGCAACACTCCAGGCTGTTGAGGTGACAGCACATTTCCAAAGGCCACTTAGCAACTGACATCACCATCAGGACATAACATGGAAAATTGAAGACCCCCAGAAGATGACCAGAGGGGTACACTCAATGCAGTGGGCAAGGAAGCAGCCGGAACAAGGCCCCCTCCATGCAAGAAAAGGATTTAGAATCCCTAGAGGAAAAAGCACGAGGTACCGTGTTTTATCAGTCAACCTGGCAAAAATGAAAAGCTGTCTTCAAAGATGAAAGCCCAAGCTTGGCAAAGTTAGGGAAGCTGGCCCTCTCCTACCCGCAGGTAGCTGTATAAAGTGGCGCAATAATTTTGGAGCCACTTGACACTATATAACAAGAGTCTTTAAAAATGTGCTTATGTTCAGCAATTCTACTTTGGGGAATTTTTTTTTTCTTTTCCTGAGGAAATAAGCTAAAAAGTACACAAAGACTAGGCAGAGGGAGTTTGCTCTGCTCAGGCTTTTTGGATACCAATACGCACAGGTGGGCGCAGGCGGCGAAGGAGGTCAGCTCTGGATCTGTGGTAGTAGTGAGAGCTGGAGCTTTGCAATCACCTGTTCTCTCTCTCTCTCTCTCTCTCTCTGTTTCTCTCTGTCTCTGTCTCTGTCTCTATCTCTGTTTCTATTTCTCTCTGTCTCTATCTGTCTCTTTGTCTCTATCTCTGTTTCTGTTTCTATCTCTATCTGTCTCTTTCTCTCTGTCTCTCTGTCTCTATCTCTGTTTCTGTTTCTCTCTGTCTCTTTCTGTCTCTGTCTCTATCTCTGTCTCTCTGTCTCTCTCTGCCTCTCTCTCTCTCTCTCTCTCTCTCTCTCTCTCTCTCTCTCTCTGTATTTAAAACTTTTTTATTTTGAAATAAATTAAGGCTGAGAGATACCAAATTTGCAAAACTTCCTGCAGCCTATTCCCGCACACTCTTCACCCACCTTTTCCTAGTATAAATATGTCTCACACAAGCACAGCACATTAGCAGATCCAGGACACTGACACAGAGCAAGGCTATGAAGCCAAGTATCAGGCTTACCTGGACATCACCATAGCTCCACACCCTCCTTCTGTGCACCTAGTAGAGTCTTATCCTGAGGATGGATGGATTCAAGCGCTGAGCTAGTCTCTGCAGGAGGAACTGATGCGTCCTAGCTCGCTGGTCTTTGCAGGCCCCTTCCACAGTCCCCGCAGACCCTCATGTCTGTCCTGCACCTGCACTGCTTTGTCATTTCATGAATATGGGCGGAGGGGGAAGGAGGAGAGGAGAGGGCTATAAGTACAGGTATTCAGATGGGTGATGTAACTGCACCAACTTCCCACAAAGAGTGTAAATATTATGTAGTACACACATGTACTAACAAGCTAAAAGAAATATTTTAAACAGTATTATGCAGAGGGAAGCACACAGGTTCTGGCTTCTATGTATGCTTCTTCTTCGCCACTTACCTGTTTTCTCAAACCTTCAGTGGACCCCACATTCTTCTGGGCCCTCTCTGTCCTCTGCTCATCCTTCCAACTCCTACATCCCATTGGCCTGTGGGTCCCCACCTCCTTTGTGAAGAGGGGATCTGTGGGCCTGGTGCTCTTTTGGGTCTGTGTCACTCTGCACCAGAATGCTGTGGATTGCCTGTCCAACTTGGGTCCCTGCCAAAAGTGAGGACTCCTCTGAGCCACACCATAGCCCCCAAAAGGGCAACCTGTTGGAGTGCGCTGGACTGCAGGCAGAGCCAGGTAAGAGCAAATTGACATCCAAGACAGGAGGGCTTCTAGCGATTTCTGTGGGCGCTGTGTCCCAGAAACCAATGGCTACAGAGAGAACAATTTATAGCAAAACAAAACTGAAGAAAAACCAATAAACCAACTTAAGAAGAAAAGATTAAAGGCCAGAGAAGAGATACCAGGAAATTTTATTAGGCTGAGAAACACAGTGTAATCATTTTTAGTGTGTCGGAGGGTGGATCACATGAGTTCCCTGTCTGGGAAGGTTGCTGTCCCTGTCCCCAGGCACCAGACATCCCACCTCCAGGCTTCAGAGTGATTTGAGAGGAGCAGAATCGCCTTGTCTAGAGACTTTTGTTCCTCTCGAGCATTATTGAAAACTCACTGCCCTGGGGAAATAAACATTGTTTGTGCCTCGCTATAAGTTGACTGACTAATATCACGACAAATAAAAAACCATTCTTGCAGCTGTGAGGCCCTCCAGGAACCTACCCCACCCCCACCTCACCTCACCTTTTGGGAGTTGCCCTTCCCCCACTTTAAACCTAAAACCTGGACATTTTATCTACTTCAGCAGCTGCCAACCATGACACTATTGGCATCTGGGGCTGCTTTCCTCTTTGGTGGGAAGGTTCTGTGTACCGTTCAATGTGCTGACAGTATCCCTGACCTCCATGCACTAGAGGTCAGTGACGGTGTCTCTCCACAAGGTGTCCAGAGTTGCCAGATGTCCTGTGGGGAGTGTAATCACACCAATGGAGTCTCGCACCAGTCACCCACACCAATCATCCCCAGGAAGAACTTCAGGCTCCAGGCACTGGAGAATGAGGCTCAGCTGCGCAGGCAGCAGGCTCGCTCATCTCACGGGGAAGAGGGTAAGCCACAGGACGGCAGAGGCCCCCAGAGGGGGAGGCAGTGCGTGCTCCTTCCTTTCCACTGTTGTTTCAGGAACCTGCGCTGGGCCAGGCACGACCTACAGTCTCCCCAGGCCTCCTTGGCTCCAGAGACATAGCCCTTCTCCGCAGGGACTTATAACTGAATACACGTTGAAACTTAAAGAATAATGGTCACCCTGGCTGCTTCCCCCAGGCCCTGTGCTTCCCACTTTGGATATATTGTCCCCTTCATTCTCCCCACCACCCCTCAAGGCAAAAGGATGAGAACAATGCCATTGTCAAATCCAAAATAAAAGGATCAAGTAATCTGTCAGTTACTGGGCCAGGGACAGAAACCCGATTTAATATCATTTTGCTCCAGAGCACAAGTCTCATTAGTTCCCCAAATGCTGGGCCTTGAATGAGCTATGGATGGGGAGGAGGGGCAGGGGCCGGTGCTTCAGGAGCTCCTGAGCCAGTGGCCCATGCTGCAAGCAGCGCCTCTTCTGTCCCATCCGTCCTCTTGGCGGGGAGCAGAGAAGAGATAAATTAACCCACACGGAAATTCCACCGGGCAGTCTTAGGCATTGGCCAGTAGATGGCAGTGATGCGGAGCACGGCATATTCCCCTAACCCTGCCTAGGAGCACAATCCGTGGTCTTACAAGTGATGAGTGAGGGGCGTCGTCCATCATGAGGGTCCCCAAAAGCCCCAGGCTTTTAGCTAACTTAAGGCAGGCTTGGCTTCCAGGAGGCCTGTTCCCTAGGCCCAGAGCGAGTCCCGCCTCCTACCACAGAGCTCCGTGGAATCCCGCAGACCTTCGCTTGCTCAGGAAGGACAACTGGAGCTGTGGCAACACCACGTTCCCGGGACTTCAGAGACCAGCGCTGCCCATCTGCACCCCCATTCCTCTGGTCACTGACCATGGACCTCACTCTCTGCATCTGACTGGTGGGGTCTGCACTCCACACCCACTGGGATGGCTCTAAGGCAAGGGAAAGGAAATAGCAGGCTCAGCAGGTTGTGGAGGTGACACTGGACGCTTCCTGCAGGGCGGCTGAGGGTGGGGCACGGGCCTGCTGCTGTGGGAGATGGCCCATCGGCCCTGCTAAACACTAACCCCACAGTCATGGCATGATCTAGCAGCTGCGCTTCAGGGCATATCCCCAGCAGAGGTGAAAACAAGTGTTCAAAGGGACACATGCAAACCCATGCTCACAGCAACACTCTCCCCAGTGGCTGAAAGGTGGACAGTAAAAGTTCCATCAATGACTACATGGATCAACTGAGCTATCTACATACCACAGATTATCAGAGCCACGAAGGAGGATGACGTGCAGTGCATGCTCCAGTAGGGAGGAGCCTCCAAAACACTATATTAAGTGTCAAGAGCCAGATAAAAGGGCTACACAACTGTCCCATGACATCCTGGTGGGGGGTGATTTCAAGAACCCCAGTGACCCCGAAACTCACCAATGTTCACCTCCCTTATTTAAATGCATGCACTGAGAGTTTGACGCAGTCTGCAATAGTAGCTGGTGGGTATTTTAAGCAGATCTAGGGCTGGAAGACGCCACCATAGGTGGAGGGGGAGTATTTGGCCCTGACCCTTATAGCTCCTTGATGATGCACACAGCTTTCTTCTCAGAGGCTCCTAGGCTACCTGCCTCTCAAGCTATCTTTTAGGCACCGCTTTTTCATTAACTTCAAAGCTAAGAAATGGCTATTCATAATGCCATTTTCTGTTGTCCTGGGAGCCAGGTAACTGGGGAGGTGGCATGAGTCTGGTCCCGCTTTCTTTGTTCCAAATACATGAAAATTTTTCTCTTCCTGCCTTCCTTCTCTCCTTGTTCCCATCCCCATCCTTGCCCTGCTGCCCCACCTTGTCCCAGCCCATGCTGCTGAGATCAGCCCTGTGCAGATTTTCCTGGGGAGGAGGACCGCTGCTTGGCCCTCCTTGGAAGATTCCATTCCCTGAAAGCTGAGGACAGGCTTGTTGACCTTGTGGACACCTCAGTCACTCTTCTCAGGTGCTAAGTTTCCAGAAGTGGGGTACACGTCCCCAGGCCTGTTTCAGTTAGTAGGCATGAACACATGATGATTTAGGGGTAGGCTGTCTGATAGATGACATTGGTGCCTGCCTGAGACTCAAGGGCACACATCGTCAGAGGTGTTGGTGCAGGCGGGAGAGGTCTGGGGCTTCTGAGGTTGGTAGCACCCCTGCACAGAGCTTTCCCAGACTGCCTGGCTCCTGAGCCCTGCAGGAGCTGTCCAGGTGCTGACTGGTGTGAACGCTGTCTCCCTGGGTCACTTTGAGACCTCTGCTGCCGAGAATTCTTTTCTAAGCCCTGCCTCTCGTGTACTTTCTCCATGCAGAGTTCTTACTCAGTGTCATTGCCTGTGAATTCTGAGCAGTCAAAGTGGAGAGGTGTCTTCATTTTGTGGCTGGGCACCCTCGGCCACAGAGCTGTTTTAGAAGCAGTAATCTAGTTACCTCAGGAACAAAGCGAGAGAGTGGAGACTGAACAGCTGGTGATAGGGGAGCAGAAAGGGCAGTGTGCAGAAGGGGTGCTTGGGAAACAAGCTGCTACTCTGTCACCTGGGAGGGACACGGGCTGCTGCATGAGCGCTGCCCATTTTCACACTCGGCTGCATGGAGGAGGGAGTGCATATTCTACTGAGGAGAACTCCAGCAGGCAGGACCCCAGAACAGCAAATTCTATGTGGTGACCCAGCCTCCCTCTCCAGGAAGAAAGGAGACTCAGTCTCTTGCTTCTTGCGCCCCAATATTCCTAGAGCCTCACGGCCAGTACCCCCCTTACCCGGCCCTCCCTGCTTGCCCAGTGGCTCCTGACACTTCCTGGCTCCCCTACTGAGCCCAGCCCCTATGCCCAGTGACCCAGCACCACTGCCCTAAAGATTTCGGCTGCTGTCTCATCTCTCAGCACAGACAGTGCCCAGGCAGATGGGACCCGAACCAGCCCTTCTCCTTTGAGCACTATTATCTGCCCATTTCCTGGCAAATTACCTCTTTAGCCCTCCCTTTCTGCAAACCTTCCCATCTGCAAATAGGGACAGAATGTGTCAGCTTACCAGGCTGCTGCGCGATACAAGCACATTCACACATGGAGGCGCTGAGTATTGTATTAACTGTGGTGGACACTAACAGCATTGGTGCTAGGCAGCTCTCCATCGGGGGCACCCCTCGGGGACCTCAGCCCCTCTTGTTCTGGTCTTGCCCAGTTTCATTCACCCTCCTTCTCCCATGTTCCCTGGGGACACTTCCCTTTCCCTTACTTCCCTCTCGCTCAAGCTTCCAACACACACACATACACACACACACACACACACACACACACACGCATGCATGCAAGCATGTACACACACACACACACACATACACCCTCAGATTTTGTCCACTTCAAACTCGACCTGGATTTGTGGCAAAGCCCTGACTCCCTCTGGCCCCGATGCTGCACAAATCACCTGCCCAGTCCCAATCATCTCACAGCAGTCGTGACACTCCCCCCCTCCCCCGAAAGGCCCAGGGCTGGTGCCCCCTTCCCAGCCCCTCCCATCCCGAGACTGTAGCCCATCTGATTCTAGAAAAGCATGTTGGCATGTTCTAAACATGTAAGAAAGGGGAGTGGGAAGGGAGGTCGCATCTGGTTAAATGGTAGTGTGTGGCGGTACCAGGCAGACATAGAAGTGACAGCAGCCTCTGACTTCTTGTTCTGCCCATGACATGTGTCCATCTAAGGTGAAAAGAGAGTTCTGCTTGTCCCTCTTCCTCTCATAGGAACCGGAGTGACAGAAAGCATCTTGTCACCTGATTCCACAATCCCAAAGGCAGGGAGCCCTGGGTGGCAAAGCTCCCACGTGGAGGTGACATGTGTCATCTGTCACTAACTCTACCTGCAAGGCAGGGGAAAGGCTGCCTAGCTGGGGGAAAACTCTCCCTGCTCCTGAACAGCACCAGGCATTTCCTTGGATATGCGCCCAGGACAATCTCTACAAAACTAGATGTGTGTTTGTGTGTGTGTGTGTGTGTGTGTGTGTGTGTGTGTGCACATTTCTAATTAAAAACTACTGAAGGAAGCCATGTGATTTGCTCAGATTGGCTCTGCATTCAGAGGAGGCAGGGGCTTTATGAAACTCCTCAGCCAACGGAGAGTGTATGAATTATTGATAGGATAGAAAAAGATGCCCAGAGAGGATGGACTGCTCCATTATTCATGAGACCAGGAGTCCCCAGGTCCCCAAACACAGCTGCTGGCCTTTACACCTACAGCATTTTCCCATTATGTCTACAGCAAATGTTCCCAGGGTGCAGTGTTGGCAGCCTCCAAGTGGGGCTCCCGCCCACGCCTCTGTCACCACAGCCTGTCATTCGCCACAGGCCCAGCTACCACTGAAATATGGGCCAGATGTTGGCACTGCATGCCCGCCCACCTACTCCTCCCTGGGGCTCTACTTTCAGAGCTCAGAGTCTGAGGTCCACACCTCTTCAAAGAGCCAGGAAGAACAAGGTATGGTGGTGGCCCATGCCTGGATCCCAGCACTCTGAGAGGCAGAGTTGGGAAGATCGCAAGTTTGAGCCCAGCTCAGGAAAATTAGCAAGGTTAGGTTCCAAAACAAGGAGACTGGCAGGGTAGCCCAGTGTGACTCTCTCCCTGCCTTCTGCTTCCTGATGAACTTCTATTCATCCTACACAAACTATTCCAGGGAAGCAGCCTCTGTTAAGAACCTTCCACTACTTGCACAAACAGTTGCACTGATGCATCACAGTAACCTGGTAAGGTGAGGTTAGGTTCACACTAGCAGCTGCTGCCTGCACAGCGTCTGGTGCAAAAATTAAAATGCAACCCCTAGGAGGTTGGGGATTTAGTTTGCCAGCTCTGTGCCTGCCTGACAAGTGCAAGGTCCTGAGTTTGATTCCCAGTGCCAAAAAAACAAAAGGCAAAAGAAAATGTAGCCCCTGTCTAAAAAAGTCTGAGAATTTCAAAATGGCCAAAGAACATCATTAAACCAGGCACAAAACTTTCCAAAGAGCAGTGTTCTGCAAGTCCCCAAGTCATACATACGCCCATGAAGCCAGACCTAGTGAGACAGGTGCAAACTAAGGCCCAGAAAGGCTAAGGAACTTGTGTCAGGTCACACAGCTGGACAGGGACAGAGCCAGCCTATGTTACCCCCTTCCCTTTCCTTTCAACCACCGTTGGCTTGCAGCCTCCTCAGGCAAGAGGAGCCAGTGAGTCCCACTGGGGACTTATTTCCCTTTTAAATGCATCTTCCAAAGACAGGCAAGAAGGCCATAGATCAAGATATCACATGGGCATTTGGAACAAGGTACCACAGGCCTCCCAGGGGCCCTGTCCGCAGGGCAGGAAGGGGGCATTCACATCACCCATCACCTCTTGATTGGGGATGTCTCCCCCTCTTCCCCACCCCAGCCCAGGTTGTCTCATCACCTCTCCCTTCCTTGCACAAGATCAGCTGCCCTGAGGACAGAGCTGCTGCCGGGGGTGGTACCCCCACCCTACACGGAGTCCAGGCCAGCCTCTCCTGGAACTATCAACCTCATACCTTAAACACAGTGATGCTCCTGGTGGCTATGCCTGGTTTCATCTTTCCTATCATTGATCTAGGTCCACCTGTAGTTTTATTGAGTGGTTTCTTTTGTGACAACTTTACTCTTGGGGACATTTATCCAGCTCACAGTCAATCATTCGGCAAACATCAACTGTGCACCTACTATGTGTCAGGCCTTCTGCCTTTAACAGCATCACCAAGGATATGGACAATAAGCTAGTCAATGCTACCCTGGTGACAGCTGGATCAGATGCTCTGGGGCTAGGAAGAAGAAGGAGATATTAATTCCTGGGTCAGAGGGAGCAAAGGAAATAAGATTTTGAAGGATGTACAAGAGTTTTCCAAATGGAGAAGAGGGCAAGGGAGACGGAATTCACACATGAGATGAGTACGGCAGCACTGGGAGCCGAGAGCTCGACATATGGGAGCTCAGGCCAGCTGAGCACTGCGGACAACTGTCAGGGGGGAAGCCTTTCTCTCTCCGGGAATGGGGGTGGAGACAAACGCCCCTCGTGTAGGCGGGAAAGGAGAGACAGGACTTTTCTAGGTGGAAAATGCTGTGCGTAGAAACCAGGCACATCCTTTCCCAAGGTTTCTGTGGTCCCCATGGTCTGCATGGCAATGCATGTGGCAATGTCGCCTGAGAAACACGCAGGTGCAGCTTTCACCATAGTCATCGACTGACAGATATTTCATTAGCACTTTTGCACATCAGTGGCCCCAAGAAGAAGGGAAACCGTGGAAAGCAGAGATCTGACAATGATCCGTGTCATTATTTGTTGTGCGTGTATATTTGCAATATTTATAGTTTATATGGGCAACTAGTTTGCTTAAGGCCACAAGTGGGAAAAAATCATTCTGGGGTTGAAGAGCTCAGATCCCAGAGCTAGCCAGACCTGTCTCTGGGCCTCGGCTTTCTGCTCTGTGAAGGGTTGTTGTAAGAGTTAAATGACAGCCGGGCGTGGTGGCTCACGCCTGTAATCCCAGCACTCGGGAGGCTGAGGCAGGAGGATCCGTGCGAGTTCGAGACCAGCCTGGGCTAAAAAACTGAGCTCAAGGCCAGCCTGAACTGCATAGTGAAACCCTGTCTCAAAAAGGCAAAAAAAAAAAAAAAAAAAAG